>JAECUM010002994.1:0-85945 GCA_016617855.1 Megalonaias nervosa | reverse complement strand
TCCCTTCATAATACATGTAAGTTTGAATTTGGAATTGCTAGGTTAAAATTGGGTTTGGGAAGTTACACACATTCTTGTACAGGAATCAATTCAGGGCCTTAACAGAGTCACCTACACATACATTAGTCTATGATAAATCTTTGATAAGTTACAAAATGATAAAGTGAGATACAGAAGATGAGAATATAAAATGCAGGTATGTCAGACAAAATAAAATTAAACTAGTGGACGTCAGTAGAGGCCAAAGTCTGTGTCTAGATCAACCCTGTCATGCCTAACGTCCTAGAATATTGTTGTTGCTGTTGTTGTTGTGGGGCTTAACGCCATTTTTCAGGACACGATAGGCTATACATGGCGGCTAGTATTAATGGTTGAGGAAGAAGCCGGGAAATCCCTGGAAAGAACCACCGACCCACGAGAAGCTACTGGCAAGCTTTCTCACATATCCACATTCGCCGAATCAGAGACTAGAATCCACGCAGACAGAGGTGAGATGGCAGTGATCCGTAATGGAGAGCGCTTTAGACCACTCGGACACTCGGGGCCCTTCCTAGAATAAAACAAACACGAGTGTAAATAACGAAAATAAAGAAAAATGTGAAAAATGAATCCAAAATGAATGAAAGGGGATGAACATTAACTGTGACTTAGTCTGTTACTTCCTACCAGTTAGCATTAATACAAAACATATCATTAATGATTCAAAACTACTTTGAAAGATTATCATACCTTCGTTCACTAGTCTTGCCATTGTCAATGACTTGTCATCGCGGAAGAATGAGCAGACCGAATATGAATGGCAGGTTAAGGAAAACCGACGTGTATTTAGCATACATGCACGCGTCTTGTAGGCCATGTGGAAGATATGTGGTTGCATCAAAAAATATGACAACTGCAAAGACAAGAGTGGGCCATCTCAGAACTACAAAAGACAATATAGTCTCCTTATCGGAGGAAGAAGAGATGAAAGAAAAACATACTTAATCGGGTAGAGGGGAAGAAACAAAAGGGGACAATACAGTCTGTTCATTCAATGGCATCATCAAAAAGAATAACTTTAGGAGTTTGACTACCTTATTAAACGATTGGAAGACGTGAAACTATCCTCAGGTTTCCCTTTCTTATCCATTAATCCTTCACGTGGGGATAGATGAAGCAGGAGATGTGTTAAATGTGGAGCCCCACCTTGGAGGTGTTGTCCATAATAGTAAGTACTTGAAAAAGAAAATCAACAACAAACGGCACTTTTCGGGGCCACCCAAATCTCTTCGATCGTTATGTCTAGTACGTCTTTATGGTTGCGTTATATCTATGATTACAACACAACAAAAATTTAAAAACCCTCATGTATGCTAGTGGACATGGTTTGTCTATAAACACTATCTATTCTAGGTACAAGTGCGTATATTAGCCCCTTCGTTTTACATCCAACGCCCCTCTTGTTTGATAGTATCTTTATGAGTTTGCAAATACAAATATCTAAGTATTGGTCACTACTTACAGCTTGCTGAATAATATAGTGCGAGATATTGGAGAGTAACCAAAAAGTGGATGTTGGATAGTAATACCGAAATTTGTGTTGGATAGTACTCAAACATAGTTGTTGGACAGCAATCAAAAAGTAGGTATTGATATTGAATAGTGCTCAAAGGTTGGGGCTGTATTGTACTCAAAGAGCGGGCTTTGGATATTCCTCAAACACTGGGTATTGAAAAATAATAAAAAAGAGGATGTTGGATAGTACTCAAACGTAGGTGTAGGATAGTACTTCAAAAATGTATGTTGGATGGTAATAAAAATGGTAGGTTGTATGTTGGATAGTATATCAAAATGCGGGCGCTAGATAACAGGTGGTGTGTTGGATTGTAATCCCCAAAACTTAACATTGCATTCCCTTAAGGGACCAGAAAGTTTTCAACATGAAAATGACCATGACACTCAGAAGCGAACATTATATTTCTTGCTGGGTCCAACGTAGCTTCCTCATGATAAATCTAAATACATTTTTTGCATTTTTGTTTCTATCAGGGACCATCTTCGCTAGACATAGTTATGTTAACTTATCTACACCTTGGCGGATCCATCCGATATTTCAGTGCTTTGCACTAGCCACAACTATTGGATTTCACGAGCTGCATCCCCTATTATCTAATACCACCTTACCAACAACGTGTAACAGAGGTGCGTTGCACATTAGCCTACAATGGTGGAGGCAACTGACTTCAAAAGGATACCTTGTAAGTTTAACATCGAAAGTCTGACTGCGTGTCATAACCAGGTCATTACATGTGTATTTTGAAGGAAAGGATGTATTTATGCAAAAACGGACCGACAATGGAAAATCGATCATTTATGGGTGAATTCCAGTTGATTGCTCCCCTTGTCTCGACCATAGAAGGATAGTTCTAATTTGAACAACTTGATGTTGATTGGATGCAGTGGACTGCAACTTATCCAATGAAATTCACAAACCCGAAGCACTGATATATCAGGTCGATCCACCAAGGTGTAGATAGGTTAACATATCGGAAATTTGTCTAGCAAAGATGATAAGAGGCAGGAGTAGCATATATTTAATGTCAATGTGTGTGTGTGTGTGTGTGTGTGTGTGTGTGTGTGTGTGTGTGTGTGTGTGTGTGTGTGTGTGTGTGTGTGTGCGTTTGGGATTTTTAATGCAGATTTAACAATTTTTCAGTCATATCACTACAATGTCTGCAGTGTGGCAGTTTATAATTATGTCCAGCACTTGGACATCATACCGCAGACATGTAGCATGATGTCTCACCCAGTCACATTATCCTGAGGAAACTGTTATTACCATTTTTATAAGTCTTTGGAATGTGCAAATATATGTCCACATTTATGTTTCCATGATTTTAACAATCAACGTTTTTTTATTAAAATAAAAAATATGTTGTGCTTGATTATTCAGACAAATTTCTAAGACAGCTAAGATAGCCCAAGAGTTACTTTCATGCATCATTTCACAATTACAACAATAGCAATCTGATTCAAATCAGATCTCCACTGCCCAACATGAAGATCTGACACCGACCACTTACGGGTCATGTTCTGGGGAACTATTCTATTAGCACAAATGATAATTTTATCAGCAATCAGATGTAGTCTTAGATGTTCATGTTTAGGAGACTGAGCAGTATGGCTCAAGAGCATCAATGTGGGCAGAACGATTTGATTCACTTTCAGATTTCTGAAAGCTCTATTTCTATTGGTCTATTCAAAGTTTACCAAACTGTGACCCCTAAGTGCTCGCTGTTAGATTTTCCAGGACAGTGGATATTTGATTTTAATCCGGTTGCTCACAATACCATTCAAAAAATACTTTACTTTAGGGACCGCTGAATTTTCCGGGTGATATAATAAAGATGGGGCCTGGGATATATGGAGGAAAAAATCCTACCTCTCAAATAGCTTGCATGAAAATATTGCTGCCATGCTTTTAGCCAAGAAACGTATTATGTCCATTAAATCAGTTGAAAAAATAAAATATAAATAATTATCTTCATCTAAAAGAAAAAAACATATCCCAGTTCCCACCCCCCTCCACCAAACTTAATGGTCGATCCTCAAAATTTTGATTATTCGTGTCTGCAATAAATGTATCAGCATTTTCATTTGACGTACATTGTCGAATTACCGCATAAGTCATTACTTAATGCAAGTTCAGTCAGTCTTTCATCTCATCCATCGATGGTTCCTTTCCTTCATTCGGTTGGTTTACATTCGGTGATTAGGCACTTTTAGTTGGTCTTGATTGATTCTCACTCTTAAATGAGAGAGAGAGAGAGAGAGAGAGAGAGAGAGAGAGAGAGAGAGAGAGAGAGAGATATTAATAAAAGGAACAAAACAGTTGCAAACTGTGTTGGGTGCACGTGACATAAACTCACCGGTTGTGCAAGCCATTGTACTTAAAGGATAATTCTCCAAGGCATCCAGGTAGGCTCGCCATACTCTCGCAAGTGAAAAGGCAGCCATTTAATGTCTTAATTTCTTTCCTTCCCGCTAATGCAACAACTTGTCAAATTACCGGTGATTAATCGGTGCAATTTAACGTGATGTGTGTTGGCCAGATATTGATATTTGAAAAGCAGTAATAAAACGCGAATGTGCTATCACGGGAGGTCACTCTGTTACTTGAAAACAGTTGTTACAGAGTTCTCTTACACTGGTATTAAAATAGCAGTGACAATTTAATCTATTCAGGCATTACGGTCCTGGGAATTTGAATATTTAATCATTTTCCCCTTTTCTAACTCTGATGCCATATTAGACGAGGGGAATTATGTAAAGTATTTTGAAAGTATTTTGCCAGTATATGGGACACTTTTCGTAGAAAAAAAAAAAAAAATGACGACGTCAAAGAAATGTGTGGCTCGAAAGAAACATCTTTTCACTACCCAAGACGATATCCAAATCCTGCCTTAATTTTACGGATCCTGCTAAAATCAAACAGAATCCAGTTCAGTTTCTAACTCAACATGTATTATTCGTTAATATCAGCCCAAACAATACAAACTGTATTCCAACCAATAAGACCCACGAAAGAAGTACTGCACCCACTTTCTATGTCTACTAATATTCAATACAGAAAGTGCACAACCTCACATCCTGTCCTGGTCATCCTTTAGTCATCTGTTTTTATTTTGCAGCATTTTTGGTACTTTCTTAGTCTAGTCTCTTGGTCATATTTGCAACTGTGCTCTCTCGAGTAATCATCCAGTGTCTATCGTTTTGGTTGATATACCTCCACATGGTTATAATTGTTACCACACAAAGAATGGAATTTTTATCAACAACGATATAAATATTAAAACAAATTGTTATGGATAATTGTGGATTATTTGTCGAGCAGGCGAATGAATTCTGTAATGAACTCAGTGCTTGGGGGCAGAACAACAGGCTAGTTCCACGTGCGCGAAGTCTGGTTAGGCAATAATCACAATAATTTACTTGATGAGTGGATTAACGGTAGTCATGTGTAAAACTCTGACCCCATTCTGACCACTAATGGGAATTATCAGTATTCAGGAAGTGTAAGAGATAAATGGCACTGTGAACCCCGATGTGAGCGGTAATGCTACAAGAAAATATCAGTAGTTATGTGGGGCACCTTAGCGACAATGGAAATTCCAGTCAAAAAGGTCGTGGGCAAAGATAGCGACAAGGGGAATTTAACATGGGGAATATTGGGCCTGTATAGCGACAAAAAATATTGGGCCTGTATAGCGACAAAAAAATATTGGGCCTGTATAAAGGACAATAGGAATGGTACAAGTGGGTGACGTCACGTCATTGGATATTGGCAACAATGTTGAAAGTGGCTGACCTCAATCGGACCAAACAGGGACAGCGGGGAAAAAAAAGCTATAATCCTTGGCGGGGCTGGTAAGTTCAACTAGTTCAGCGGTGAAGCTATACGAATAATAAGGCTTGGCGGGGCGGGGCATACAACTTGATATAACGCTTGGCGGGGCGGATAGATCCAGTTAGTTCAGCGGGGGAACTATACGAATAGATTGGAAGATTCCATAGTCAGGCTGAGAGATCCCGCCAAACTAGGAATAAAATAGAAGTATATTTCTGGATAGACACAAACAAACAAACAAACAAAGAAGCAAACAAATATGGCAAGAGAGCAAATCTTTTCGAGGCAATGCAGTGGCCCTGAAAAGAGCCTTTGAGTTTCTTCTTTTGCTTCTTTTTTCTCTCCTCCCTTCTACTTCGCCAACATCTTATCAATCTTTTCATCACATTTTTAGTCTTCTTTTTCTTTCCATCCTTTTCCTCATTCACCTCTTCCTTCTTCTCCTCTATCTCCTCCTTTTTATCTTCTCATTTTCTTCCTCTTTAATTAATTTTTGATAATATCTTTCGATCTGATTTTTTTCTTCCTTGTCTTCCTTTTCCTCTTTTTCTTCTTTAAGTAGCTCCCTTAATATTTCCTAGGCTTTCTCAAATTGTTTATTTCCATAGTTACTCTATGTTTGCTATAATATTAATCCCCATCCAGTTTAACCAACATCTCTTCTATCATCCCCAAACTGTCCACAACTCCCGGCAACTTCTTCATTTTATCCATTGTATTAGAAGCCATTTTTTTATTCAATGTTGAATGGCGCGAATCGTTCGTTCGTTCGTTGGATTTAAGTCGCATTCGCCCACCAGGGCATCCGCGACCAGTTAATACCACCACAAGGGGGCTCATTGAATATTTCGAAGGGAACGGAATAGTGCCGCGTTCCCCATCGCTTTAATGCACACACAGTGTGCTGATAGATCCATTTGACAGTTTTCGGCATATTGATGTCCCACGGGACATGTGGTGAGTGGGAATAGTCCCACACGCACTCACACAGGTATCAAATGTCTGGCAGTGAGATGGAGGGTCGGACTTTATAGGAGAAAGGCGCTGTACATCCGGGATCTTTTCTTTTTGATTCCTTTTTTCCGAAAGGTAAATGGTGTCGTCTTGCCGTATTTATAATTTTGAAAAACATTATTTGTGCTGTTTGTAGTGGTAATAATGGTACAGTGGATCTACCTGAGACATTTTGTTGGGAGTTTATTTAATGAGTTTAATAATTAGGGAAATTTATTTAAGATGAATGTTTTCTGCATTCGGGGGGGGGGGTCTGATGGCGTGGGTTTAGCCGCCTTATAATTCTAAGTTAGGGTCTTTTATCCTGATTAACTAGTTTGGTGCCACATTGTGCGGCTGGGCCTGGTGGCTTTGGGTTTTTAGCCACCTTATAAAGCTAATTTGGGGTCTTACACTATATTTAGCAAGTTAGTTAATCGAATCGTTGCCACTTTGTGCGGCTGCTCCTGATGGCTGGGATTTAAGCCACCTAATAATAACTAAGTCTAGTGGGCTAGTTTTGTTTGCTAATGTTTTAAATGATCCACTGTATCACGAAATCTAAAAGAAAGAAGGAAGTAAAGAAACTAGTTGTTAGTATGGGTATACATATCTTAGGAGAAATAGAGGTGTATTGGCTGCCGACCACTTAGGGATACCTGCAGTGGTATTGCCTTGCCTAACGAATCACACTTTTAACGCCGCCTACAGTGCAGTAGTAGGTAATGGGTGCAGGTGTAGCATCGGCCCGCGCTCAGGCTGGTACCACCCCTACTTGGGTGATGAACCGGATGCCACCTCTGCACCCACATCTCCACCCCGGCAAAACTTCATAAAGGTGTCCAGTAAATTCATAGCGGCCTGAATGGAAGTGGCATCAATTATATGACTCGCTTGGGTATGAATTTTGTTTTAATTTTAAGTTATTATTGAAATGATTAGGGTCATGGTGATAGGGGTAAATACATTATAAAATGTATATCTCTAAAGTGGTATCAAAAATTATATTGCATAGGGATATCTGCAGTCGTATTGCATTGCCTAACGAATCACACCTTTTACACCGCCTGCAGTACCGTAGTAGGTAATGGGTGCAGGTGTAGCATCGGCCCGCGCTCAACCTGGTACCACCCATACTTGGGTGATAAACCGTATGCCTCCTCCGCACCCACTTCCTCACCCTAGCAAAACTTTATAAAGGCGTCCAGTAAATTCATAGTGGCCTGTATGTAAGCGGCATCAATTATATGATTCGCTTGGGTATGAGTTTTCTTTCAATTTTAAGTTATTATTGAAACTAACATGGTGAGAGTGATAGGGGTAAATAAATTATAAAATGTATAAAATGTATATCTCTAAAGTGGTCTCAAAAATTATATTGCATTGCTTATTGGGATGGTATTAGATTTTTCCTAATTTATCAATCTCTTTGAGGAAAATTAGTATGGCTTCGTTAGTTAGCTTTGGGTTTGGGTTGTTCTGATATAGTAATTCTTGATAGGAGTAGGGAGACCCAATGTTCTTAAGATGACTGATCAGTTTTTCCTTTGGTGTTTTGTATCAGGGGCAAATATTGAATACGTGTTGCAGACCCTCAGTATTGAGGCAATTGGGGCAATTGGTTCCTCTCTCTTTGTTAAGATTGATGTATTTCCCCATACTGAATGCTAGCAAAGTTTTGCCAGTTTTAATCCTATTTATGACTCGTTGATCATGCTTATTGATTGTTATTGGGGCTTTAGTTTTGCGACTTACTATTTTTGTATTGAGTACAGCGTACGACCTTTTGGGCATGAATTCCACTCAGTTTGCCATTTTTATGTGATTGCCTTGGATATCATGCTGTATATCTCTTGGATGCTGTACTCGATGTGGGCGGGGTTTGGGTCATTAAGTTTGATTTTTGCCGCGAAGTCGGCTTTGTCATTGCCTCGTATTTTAATATGGGATGGGACCTGCATGAATTCCACAGTTTGGTCTTGTTTCTTCACGTTTTTGAAAAGCAATTTTGATTCTTTTAGGGGGTTTTCTTGGCACTTTGAGTTTCTGGCTTCTAGGGATTTTAAAACGCTAAGTGAGTCGCTAATTATTAGCGTTTTGGACATTCTGATTGTTTGCCAGTTTAAGTACCTCGAATATGGCCCAAACGTCTGCTGTGTATATAGAACAGTTATCCGGGAATCAATTTCCTAGTTCCTTATCTAATTCCGGGATAGTTAGGGCAGCAGCAGTTCTGTCTCGGTTTCTTATTTCGATCCATCTGTGTAGATTTTGACAGATTCCTTATAGGAGTTGTCAATTATTGTTAGGATTTTGGATCTTATCTATAGCAGTTAGTCTTGTTTGGAGCCAAAGGTTGTTGCTAAACAGTTTATACTTGGATTTTTGCATGTCCATGGTATAGGGTCTGCGTGTTGGATGGGCTCTTATTTAGTTCTTTCCTTAATGTATGGATCCTTTTCCCTGAGAGTGGATTAGGAACGAATCTCTTGCTAAACGGGATATTGCATCTGTTGATGATGTCTCTTGTGGGATGGGTAGGGTCATGTACTGAGATTCTAGCTGCATATTTTAAGATCAGTTCTTCTCTTCTCAGTATGAGTGGTATTTCGCCTGTGAGGATCTGCAGTTCTTCTTTGGAAGTGTTGTTAAGGGAACCTGTACGTACACGTAATGCTTTGGCTTGGATTATGTCTAGCCGTTTGAGGAGAGAAGGTTTGGCTGAGGCATAGATTTGGCACCCATAGTCCAGTTTTGACCTAATTAGGGCCCTATAAAGTTGTAAGAGCGTGTCTTGGTCGGTTTCCCATTTTAACCCTTTGATGTTTTTTGAGAAGGTTTAGGTTGCCATTACTTTTACGGACTAGTTCGGTAATGTGATGCTTCCATGTAAGGTGTTAGTCAAAGTACATACCCAAGAATTTAGCTATTTTCTCAAATATAATGGGTTTGCCTTGCATATACAGGATGGGGGCTTCTATCGTGCACCTAGGATTAGGGGAGAATAAAATTCCAGTTGTTTTTCCTTCTCATAGTTTGTATCCCCACTTGTCAGCCCATTTACCAATTTTTCTTAGATTGGTTTGTAAATCAACGATACCTTGTTGGCTGGATGGGTTGCCCGCTTTCATATGCCACTGTCGTCAGCAAACTGAGATAGGTCGATCTTGCTAAGGTCGACAGCATTTTCTAGGTCATTGATCATGATGTTGAAAAAAGGGTTGGGCTTAACACACTACTTTGAGGGGTATCATTTTCTAGTTCATGATTTTCTGAATACTGCTCTCCTATTCTGATTCTAATCAATCTTCCTTTAAGAAAGTTTTAGATCCATTTGTGCATGTGTCCATTAATTCCATAATGGTTCAATTTAGCGATAAGGTCGTCGGTCCAAACTAGGTCAAAGGCTTTTTCAAGGTCGAGGAAATCGCTATGAGATGTCGATCGCATTTTCGTTTAGTGTTGAATGCTAGTTTAATGCGTGACTCGATATCCTCTCATTCCATTTCCAAAGATTCTCCACCGTTCAAAGAGGGATTAGTCTTCCATAGTTTCTAATAGTCTAGAATGACTTCTATCAAACTGTTGATTTCTATCGTATTATCAAATTCGGCAAACAAGATGACGTTCACCGTTTCATCAGGCTCTCAGTCTGCAATCTGAACTTCCACACGAATCTGACCGGATTTTATAGGGTGGAAATTTTCCTCGTCGCTGCCTTGGTCTGGAGTGAAATCAAAAGCCCACAGAGCGAAACCTCCTGCATAATCTCGTACGTAATGCCGTGGCTGGTGTTTGTCTCTACCAGTCCGGTGGCTTCATACAGGGACAAGTTCGACTTCAAGTAATTATAATGGGTAAAGTCAGGTGTGAAAGGTCTGGTACACAAGGTCTTACCATCGCGACTGACTTCGATTTTGGACATACCAAAGTGATGAAAAAAGAAAGGATTTTTATTGTGGGTTCCGTTAAAGGCTGCATTCTCGACGATGCCAATGATTAAACATTTGCGTAGCTGTCCTTGGAATACATGATCTTCGGTCATACATCGCCGACCACTGGGAATGGTGAACGTTTTCACTTCCACGCGTCGTATCGGATACTTGGCAGTCGTTCTTCTCAAAGTGTGACTGATGTCGTTTCCCACTTTAGGTAACACTTCTACGCGTCGTACCAGGAGTCGGGCTTCTTCGATTTTGGTTTTGTAATTGGCAGTATCAGCCATCAAATGAAAGTGGTTCTGCTGAGATTCAGTCTTTGTCGGACATCCACACCGTTCAACAAATACTTCTCTTGCAACCACATGTCCAAATGCAAACGATCCATCAGTTCTAAACTATGGTTTTGCATGATTTTCGATCGACGCTCGATAAATCCCACATTTTGATCATCCCGAGCTATCGTAGTGCTATTGAACTTGCTGATGCCCAATGCCTCAGGTTTCCATACGATGCAAGATCCCAGATGAGTGTTCTTGGTATTTACAGGAGTTTCTCATCGGCCCAAAATGTTTATCCGGTTTGAAGCAAGACATTTTAACCTGCTCTCAAGAAAGCTTCTTTGGGGTTTTGTTTGTCGATGATGACATTTTGGAGAAATTCTTTGCCTTGCGTCAAAGCGGCATCTTTCAAGGCTTGGAATCCTCGCGTCACCATCGGTGTCAAAACGAGGGCCACTGAACGAAACGCTGATTTCAGCATATTTCCTAAACCTTTTCCTCGCTGTCGAGCGACTCCTCGTTACCCTCGATATATGACTTACAAATCGTTTTCGAAAATGGATTTTCACCGTGACTTTCCCCTTGATGAATGGAATATTTTGTCCCAGATCTCCTATTATAGTAATGTTGACAGTGTCGAAATACGACTTACTGACGGGCAAATAGTGAGGATGTACAAATTCGCGGTGAACATGATAGGTGTTTCCACCTTCCTCGTCAGTGGTCGTGGCAGAATCCATTTTGAAAGGAATGATTTGCAGTAACGGTGCAGAGGTGTGTCCCACTACGTTGTACTCCACCACTTCGGAGTACACAAAGATCAAATTTGATCCTTGGTTCATTTGTACTGGGGAACGAAATAACTTTAAAAATCGGGCGTTGCTAAAAATGCTGATGTCAAGGGAAAGCTTTCCATCAGATGAGGTGATCTTCTCTCCACCTCATATCTCAAACAATTCAGGATTAAAAGTGATGGATAGCATTTGGGAATCCGTAAATTTCATCAATAGGCGACGAGCCACTTTCTGGCACTCGATGGTGACATGTTTGTTCGGCTTGGTCATGGCTTTGCCAAACGGAGCGTCGAAAATAGTGGCAATAGTGTCCACCAAATGTTCATGATTAAAATAATAGCCTGCAGGAACTTTCATCTCATACATGTTCAGGGGAGATTTGTCTTCTGTTGAATTTCTGGATTTCCAAATTTTAGGATCATTGGCATCCAAGTGTTCTTGTACTCTTGTATATTCCGGATTTCGACCCAAAACCTTGTTTGATTTTCGGTGATGTATGGTGAATCATTTCCACCGAAGCCACTTCCCAATGGGTGGATATCCATTCCAACGTACTTTAACTTCTTTGATATGTCTTTTTCCCACTTAACGGGTTCTTCAATCGAGAATGCTATCGAAGTCGTACACTTCGTCTTCGTTTTTGGTCGCACGTTGTAACTCGGGCAAGTAAAACGTTCCTTTTAACACTTCCCCGTTCATGTCTTCCAATTTATACACGGCGGGATGACGGCCACGTACTCGTCCAGTGACACGAAACAATTCGGTGGTCCAGTTGGGTAAGTAACCTTTGTCGAAAGTGCGTTTTGGTTTTGCCAATGCTCACCCGATCTACCGTCTTTCACCTTCATGTTAGATGGCGACAGTAACAGTCTGGGACGTACCAAACAGGCGCTCAAAGACGATCACTTCGTTGTCGGGAGTCACTTCTTGGGGGGGGGGGGGCACATCCGATGATCCGATGGTAAGATTGATTGTACGCTTGGACTAGGTACGGCAAGACGTCGATATACTTGAGAGTGTGTTGATGAGTAAAATATTTCCACATGCAATCTTTCTAGGTGTGTTGAAAACGTTCCACGATACTGGCTTTAGTTTTTCTGGATTCTCGGTGGTGAAGAAATAAATATCTCGTTTCTTCAATTACTTTTGGAAAGCATGGTTCAGAAATTATGTCCCTTTGTCGGTTTGCCATAGAAGAGAGTGACGACCACTTTGTTTCGACACCAGTTTGAGGTCTGGCACTAACTCACTGCTCGATTTGGAAGTCAATAGCACGACCCAGACAAATTTGGAAAAGACGTCGATGACACAAAATAAATATTTGTAGCCACGACTGTAGGTGGCCAAATGAGAGACATCGGCTAAATATGCTTGCCATTGATGATCGATGCCCTCCACTCGGTGCGACGTCTGGAAAATTTTCGTCGGATGGGTTTGTGTAAGGTTTATGTGGCTTGATCTTATAACCATCGTTGCACTTGAGGTAAACGAACACTTTTCAGTTGGGTTTTGGCAGCAGAATACAATTTCTGAACTCCTCCGTAACCTGCAGGATGGCATGGATCGTAGTAAATGCTGGCTAACACATTCTCAATCAGGACTTTTTTAATAAGCACCCACTCTTCACTGAAGCTACTCTGGATGGGGCGAAGTGGTGGTTTGGAGACGGCTTCATGATGTGCCACAGGAGAAGAAGTCGAGGGTGGTGGTGGTGGTTGTGGTGGTGGTAACGGGATGGCTTTTGAATTCTTTTTCACTTCTGGTTTCCCGTCTGTCTTTTTGACTTCTGTCGAAGGAGGAGCGGAGGAGTGGAGCTTTACGTTCTTCTCGTTGGTGTGTGGGGGAAAGAGTCAACAAGGACGCTGCAGTCTTACTAGTGATGAGGGCTGCTGAAGGTGTTTGAAAGACTTTTCGTGCCTTTTCCTCATCACGCATCCGTGGGGCTGCGTCTGTCTTGATCGCTGGGGGGTTTCGGGGTGGAGATAGACTTTTCATCAGGGCCATACAATTTTTCAGAGTTGACAGAGCTGTTTCGTCTAAACCTTTCTGGTGAAAGAGTTGAAGTTGTTGCAACAGTTGGCCGTACCGTTGCGATTTTTCCGTTTCCGACAAATCGCTGCGATCCATCAACGATTGCAATTGGTGTTGTAACTAGGACATCTCGATCAAATCAGGATTGGCAGGTAAATGAGGGGTCCGTTGTTCTTGCCAATGATGGATGTAATTCCATCCATCGTTTGTAAGGCATTAACGCCAGTTTTCGTCCTTCCATCAAATTCCATTGTTCACATCTCAGATCTTTTGACTCCAGAGGTCCCTTTTATCTATCCGCTTGACCCTTTTTATCTTGGACCCATAGGGAAAACACCTCCCAGAAGTCCTCCCAGCATGGCTGCCGCTATTCTTTTGACAAGTGGTCCTATCAGAGGTAAAAATCCTCCGAGTTGCATCAACATCTTTTTCTTTTGACCGATGGGTATTTTCTTTTGAACCATTTGGCGAAGAACATGTCCATGTTTGGCTAGCATTCTTTCTGGTGTTTAGAAAAAGGCATCCTTCCTTTCAAGACATTCAGACAACATTCGCTCACGGTATCGATGACGTCGTTGAAGGCGGTTTAAATGAGTTGCTTTTGCATGGATGGAGGGGCTTTAGACAGGATGGATAACATGTCCCATTGTTTGGCTAAACAAGGAGACAGTCGGTTCCTTTCATTTCCTTTTATCTTATTTGTGGGCTGCTGGTGATAGACCAGGAAAACTTTAGAGAATCTGTGGTACCAAAATAGGCATAAAAAAGTCCTACCCTTTGGTTGCTTCTCTTTTTCTTTGGACGATTTGGTCTTCTCAGGCTTAGACGTCGATGCTTGGCTAAGCGTATTTTCGTATGACGAGATTGTCCTTTCTTTTTCCCTTTCCTTTTGTACAGGAGAACGACGATTATGGATGTGTACACTTCTTTGAGGGGACATCTTTTAGTTTTCAGGAGCACAAAAACATTGATCCCATCGTTTGCCCAGGTCAGTTTTATACTGGAATGCGTCGCCACTGATCGTCTTTACGTCGTATCAACTTGATGACAGGTATCACGCGTCGTGGATGCGTTCACAACGGACTAAATTGGGACAGAGCTTGCTTGGATAAATCCGGTAAGCTCTGTAACATACTTGATCTCTCATGGACTTTGCTTTTGGGGCCAGGTACTTTGTGAGCAGCTGCCACTGCAGCTAAGAAGGAGGAGGGTATCACTACTGGAGGAAACGTTCTTGAAGACACGGATTTCCATTGTTTCATAAAATTAGGAAGAACGGGTCACAAATTGGGCTTGGCTGGCATCACCAGCAATGGAGAAGTGGAAGAACCTGCGGCTACTGGAGTCGCGGTCACTGTCTATGCAGGTCGTGGTTTGGGGATGTAAGGTTGCACCATAGCAGAAGTGCCTCTTGCGGGTAGAAGCCGTTTTCTGGGGGCTTTTCTTTATCTGGGGACTTATCTTTTTCTCTCGCTGTGACAAGGTCTTCACACCACTGCTCTTTTTTTCATCTTCTGGGTACCTTTGGACTGGGGAGTGACTTTTTTCTTGGGGAGGACTTTGGGAGCATTGTGATCCCATTTTAAGAGGGAACGAATGATGACACCTCCTGAAAACTCCTACATCCAGGTTTCAAAATGATTTGCTTTTTCGTTTGAGTGTCGATGCTGCGATCTGCCGGTTGCGTCAAGGCTACTTTGTTTCTGTCAAAAAGGAATTTGGTTTCATGTAGAGTGTGAATGATGCCTTGCAGTAATTGACGTACTGTCACCGTTAACCATCGGATGACTTCTCTGGTACTAGCTTCTAAGACACGAGCAATTATTTGTGGATTATTTTCGCGACTGATGCCGTACAAGGCACGAATCAATTTGACGGGAAGATCAGACTGAAGGGACGTCATGTTGATGATGTTGGAGACAGGCCAAAAGTGTCCGAGGTTTTTACAAGCTTTGCTGTTGTTGTTAAGTCGATGATAACGTGTACACGACAGGACCTCCGTCCTGGCACCAGTGGTGAAACAGATGGGTACGAAATCGCAAATAATCGGGGATGGTTGGTTTTAAGTCCACGAGTAAATAGGCGTGTGGGGCTTGAGTGGCATCGTCGTACGCATGTGTCAGCCAAGGAGTTCCCAACTGTTTGACTAAGACTTGTTCTTGCGATTTATCTCTAGGGCATTTAAACAAGATCACGTAATCAACTTTGAGACTGATGGTGCGATGGGCTTTTCTTTGCTGAAACAAATTTTGGGTGATGTCAATGACACTGGCAATACGATGATGCCCTTTGCGCGTAAACCACAGTTTAATTTCTTCTTCGTCTTCTCCTAACATGTTGTCGAAGATGACCAGATGTGTTTGACTGTGGTCAAGCACGATCCCGTCGTCTTCGCCAGGAATGCCTTCCACAAACACAATGAAATCGCCTTGACTTTCTCGCAGGAGGCTGTTCGCCGATTGCCACACTTTGTAACACCACACGATACGTTGAGGTGGACGATCGATCAAATGATGTTTATGTTCGATCAAACGTTTGACAAATTCGATTTTGCCTGAACCTCTGGGTCCGGTAATTATCATGTTAAAGGGATGGCGATGATACAAGGCCTCCCAACTGGCACGATCTAAGTTTTTGTCGATGACTTTGAAAGTGAAGGAAGAGAGAGCAGAGACAGCAGAGGTAGCCATCATGCAGGGAATGTTACTTTTTACACGATGACATACAAGACAAGATTTTTTATAATTTTTTCAGGGCAAGTTTATTGCACACAAAAAAGCCATTTTTCAAACGCGACACGAAAGACAAAGATATATCAAAGCGAAAGGGTTAAGTACATCGATAAAATACAAACACACACACATGCACAAGTCACTGTAAAACATTTTTTGGTGTCCTCGAGACAGTTTGTCATGTTCTTAAAGACTCTACACGTGGCACAGTCACACAGAGGTCCTCCCAAAAAGTCCAAATCGTACCGAGCCCACAAGGAATCGGTTGGTGAACGAAATCCCAGAAAGCAGATCACTAAGACACACACTACACAATGGCCCAAATTCATTGGATACATTGCTCATAAAAAGACTTGGTAATACACCACATTCTGAATACTGTCATTGACTTCCTTCCATCGAATCTGTTGTATCACGAGTGATAAAGGCCGTGGCATGGTAGCCAACTTTTTATTACCTCTTTTTGCACAATTCTAATCGTCCTTCAGCAGCAAATCCAAATGTTTTAGTCACTAGTCCCTAAACGACACAACACACATAATTTTCTTCTACAGACAAAATAAGTTCGTGTAAAAGATTTCGGTAACCCTCTAACTCTTCCTCTGGATTTCATTGTAGCATGGCCACCTTGTAAGTAGTATGATGAGTAGCAACCCAAGTCCTCTGGCCCTCATCCAGTTGAACAATGTCTGACCACTGGAACGCTTTCACATGAATCAGTCCTCTTATAGCATTCACGCACCAGTGGTTCACACATCTGTGACGTAACGGATGCAATTGTTCTTTGCGTTGAACTTGTGTTTTGACAAACTCTCGGTAAATGCGTTCTCTCAACTCCACAGGCAAGCCACGAATGTTCTCTTGCAAAGTACCTTCCAGTATCCTCCATGAATCAGGAATCGCTGGGTCGTGGCCAATAGCCTCGTTCATATTTTTGACTGAAGTGGTTTCCTCCCATAATCAGTCTTCGTTTACTCTGGAAAAGAGCATAGTTTAAAAATGGAGGAAAGAGTTTGAGTTTACGTTTCACTTGTATTTTGACAACCTCTCGGTAAAAGCGTTCTCTCAACTCCACAGGCAAACCACAAATGTTCTCTTGTAAAGTAATCATCTAGAGATCACTGAGGTCGTCCCATTAAAGATAGGTAATGACAGTGCGGATACCAACGTGCATGTTCCATGTAAGCGGAATCTATCTGCCCCCACTGGTGAAGTGACACACCGCAACTGAAGCACTTGCCTTTTCACCTTCGCCCAAGTAGATAAATCCGGCTCTGGCTAATTCATCGGGGGTAGGTCCTCCCAGATATTTAGGCTATTTTCCTTTGAACGTTTGGAATCGACTTTCAAAGTCGCAATATTCAGCCAAACGGACAGGGAACGTATATTCTTCTTTCACAGGTTCATTTCGATGAGGGTACAGTGAAATCCGCAGGAGTTTGCTCAGGGTTGGATGATATCCGTAATGTGGTTGTGGCATGGTTTCACGTTCACTATGAAAACCAGTAAAGAGTCCACAATAACGAGTGGCATTACTTTCGCATCCATCAGGTTTGACACGCACAGCATCACTTTCCAAAGTAGGTAAGGTAGTATTAGTCATAACAAAGTTCCCATGATGTGATATTGAATCGCTGGGGTCACAGCGTACGGCATCAATACAATCGCAATGCACAGCATCGCATTCCACTTGAGAATCACCGAACTTGCATGGTGATGTCTGTTGAAAATCATTCATCTGTCTCGCTTGGTGTTGGTAGTCACAATGAACTATCGGTTTTGGACGTTGTCCCTTTTTATATCATGACCAATATCGACGTGACCGTGGTTGGGAAGCCGCACTCTCTTCTGATACACGATTTGATACACTTTTTCCAAGGGTCGACTGACGATTTGGTGTGTGGCTAAACGCACAATCTTGTGAAGTTGGTCGGTGCTCACTTCAAAATCTCGAGCCTCTCCAGTCTACAAGGTTTCTTTCAATACTCCAAAGTTCACCACTTGACTTGTGTAATAATTGAGAGTCAATCCTTTCACTTTACATTCGGTGTGCACTTCTTGTTGGTCCCGCTATTCGTAACCTTAATTTTTTGAGACCGCCACTAGCAAAACTTAGAATCTTGTCGTTGTGGTGCTCGTCCGTCCAGGCTCCTAAACGGTCTCCTTCGATGTCAGGGTGACGGTGACCCAGGCGATCGATGTTGATGCAACTGTCCGTGTGAAAGTACAGCACACGATCTACTACCAGTGCTAAAGATTCGTACAATTTTAAGCGACAATGGGCTGTCACGTAGGCCGCATCGATGAAATTTCCGAATTCGTCTGCTTCTACAAAGTCCAGTTCTTCTTCGTAATTGACTAAGATCAAGTCCTCACGAGCGACGTCCACATGTTTCATGGCTTTAGTTTTGTTGTGAATCATCTGGAAGTAGCGGGAAGGTTCTGTCAAATACTCTGTCTTGGGTAAAAAAGGTCCTTGTGCCATTTTTCCCCACAAGCAAATCAACATCACTTTAGCAAACGATCGCCTTCCTTCGTTTTTCTCCACGTGAACTAAAGTGATGCCCTCCTGGTCAAAGTATTTCTCTTTGAATTTCTTTTGGTCTTCGGGAGACTGGCACCAGGAAGGATAGCCGGTACATTCTTGTTTCAGTTTCAGAAAGTCATCCACGTAGCCTGCGAAAATGCCATTCTGAGTTTGGTTGCCCTTGTGGTATTTTTCTGTCTTTGGAAAGTGGTAAATTTTGTACACTTCTAACAGCTGGTATCCCAGGCCCAGAGCTTTAAACAATTCCACGCTGACCCACGTTACCTTCAAGGCGCATTCTTTCTGGGTGTGGTGACAAGGTTGGTCTTGGTTGCACGTTTTGAACCAAGTACGGCACAAGGGAAACATCAGTTTTCCTTGGATATGGTGAGGTAAAACGGGATGGTAGAAGTCCGTGGGAGGCAAGACTTTGCATTTAATCAATCCTTCGTATTGTCGAATGTTGTCCAGGTCGATGTGTTCCGTTAGCAATTGCGGGTGCCCTGCGGCAAAGTGACAATATTTGCACACGTAAGGATACAGCGAACACACGTCCAAGTATTGATTTCTTCTCCTTTCTCCTCGTCGGCTTGGTATAGCAAACAGGTGGCATTCGTCCGTCCTCCATACAAACTGTCCTGCGGTTCAGAGAGTCCACCAGCTTGTAACTTTTCACGTTACGATTAAACTCGGGATCGGTTTTCAAACGGTGATCGTGCTCGTGTTCCCATATTTCCACCACTTGTTATCCTTTCTGGTCTAACTAAAAGCGCCGCTTTAAAGTGGCCTGGTTCAAGTCTTCCATGGAACGTTGTAAAAACTGATTTTTAGTCTCACGTTGAGGGTAACAGATGGGACATCCGTGAAATAAGCATCCGTTAAATTCGTACACGATCTTAGGGTTTCCTAAGTCCAGCCATCCACCGAATACCTTCCAACGGTCTTTTTGCCTCCTCCATTTCGGGCATGTTCGATCCATTTGTCTTCCTTGTCGCACAAGTAATGTAGCCAGCGTAGGGCTTTGACCGAGTGTTGACGTTTGACAAAGTTTCTAGTTTGAGGGCGGATGACAGCCAGGGTGTTTTCGGGCATGAATCGTTGGCGGTACACTAAGAAACACGCTTTGGCGATGGTGCAGGCTTCTTTCAAAGGATCAATCCCTCCATGCTCCATGAACAGTTCTCGAAATTTTCCACGTCACCGCCGTAAAATGTCCACGTCGGAACGACAATACTTTAACATTTATTCCTGACAGTCGACGGGGTCTGAGGCGTGAGTGTCGTACCAAGCGTATAATGCTTCTCGTTGTTCGGTGCGCATGTTTCGTAGTACTGAGCATCAGGCAAATGGGGTAGAATGGCGTGTTGATTGGCTTCGGTATTGAAAAAGTGCGGAAAATAGCCTCAAAGTTCGATCCACAATGCTTGTGTTGCTCTCGATTGTTTTAGCCATAGTCACATTTCTCACAACAATAACTGTATTCCAAGAATCCGGTGATACTGGTAATGGCATCGAAATGTTCATCGTGATGATAGTCGTGAATGTATTTTCCATGTCTGAAATTCTTACCTCGAAACAATTGAGGCCAATGCACTTCTTGAGGGTGCACTTACAATGTGTAGTGTGGAGCTAAGACGTTTTGCAAATTTTGCATTTCAGGAATGCCGCAGGGTGTGTCTTTAAATATCCGCGCTTGCTGTAACAGGAGTTCTGCTTCTCTTTGTTGTTTGGTTCGGTCCGATCGTTGAATAGTTTTCCAGGCTCTTTTCCATTCTGCCGTATCGTTCTTCTCGGTATACGTTCATCCCACCACGATGGCTCGGGCTAAATGCATCTTGTCCTGAAGACTATTCATCGGAGAACACTGTGTTTGGTCGTCTACCAATAACACCTTTTGCGTCCCGTCCCTTTGGGAAGAGAAACGTGGGTCATTAACAGTGTCGCTTTTCCGTCGGTGATGTGAAACTTGTCGTTGGATTGCTGTGTGTGTTGAATCTTGTCGTTGACTTTGGAAGGTGTCAATTCTGATGGATTGCTAAACTCGATCCAATCGGATGGCTTCAGACTATCGTGATAAATGGAAAGTCTCAAGCGATCGTCTTCTTTGGCTTCACACTGCTGTTTCAGTGTGGTTAACAAAGAATCCTACACATCGGCGATTTACTCTTCTGCATTCTGCAGCGGTACCTCAGACCTGAAATCTTTAAACTTCGCCGTGTACATGTAAGCCGTGGTTCTAAATTTTCTGGAGGAGCGTTTATCCGTGTCTCGAATGTGGTAGTAATTTTCAGGGTTTAGTGGCGGTGGACTTTGGTTTGGTGTAGACTCTCTGGGTCTGGATTCTGGCTCACTCATGTCAGCTTCAAAATCGCTGGCATGGATTTGAGCCAAGACTTCAGCTACTGTGCGAGGCGATAAGTCACGTTTCTGTCTCTAACTTTCTTCTCCTTTCTCCACGAAATGAGGCGATCGTTTCATCTTAAGTGCAAAACGTCAAATGACTACATTTTAAATGCCATGGTCCCTTATATATTAATGTCAGGCCAGTGTTTTGCCTATATAAAGGCCCAGTGTCTTCCCTCCATGTATTCATTTCACTCTCAATCCGACCAGAAAGATGGAAGAGCCAACACAGATCGAACTTCTGATCAGAGCTTTGCGAAGTGTCATAAGAAAGTTTTCTTCAGAGAAGCCGACAGACTACTCCCCCTCCTTTCGAGACAAAAGTCAAGATACTTGCTATATCTGCCAGAAGAAAGGTCATTGGTCTTCAGAGTGTCCAGACCGTCAAAATAGGAGGACAAGTGTCAAAAGAGACGAAAGTCAAGATACTTGTTATCATTTTCGAGACAAATGATATTAGTCTTCAGACTGCCCTATGAAACAACAGGAGCAGGAGGTAGAGAGGGATTCCGAACAGGAAGAAGAAGGGGTACCGTCCCAAAAGGAAGAATCCAGACACGTTAAGAAAGAGAAGAAAGAGAAGAAAAGAATACGAGAAAAAAATGAACAAGAAGAGGAGGAAAATGATGTGACAGTGAAGAAATTCAAAAAAAGGAGAGATTGAAGAAAGACAAAGAAGAAGCTAACGAAGTTTTTAAAGTGTTGTGTTGTGAATTGAATTATATATTTGTACCAGAATAGACCAGAAAGAAAACGTAAGTGTCTCTTGGTTTGATTTTTTAGAATGAGGACCTACACTCACGCACTCAGACTCGTACAGCAAGGGCAAAAAAGAGATTTTGAGTTTTAATTGATTTTGAGTTTTAATTGATTTTGTCAAATGAATACTATCTCTCTTTTCGAAAGAAGTGGGTGGCCATGAAAAGGACCGTTGGGTGTTTTTCATTGTTAAAACAAACTCCGGAACGAGAAGTAATCGGCTTTAACTGCCATATCCCTTTGCCACGGCCAAGGTCAACTTCTGGACCTGCTCCTGTCGACGATTTGGTAGATATCACTAGGGTGGGTATATCAGGCGTAGTACCAGGGTTTGGCTGTTTCGCTTGGAACGGTCTTTTTCTCTTGGGTCGTAATAAAGAAGTCTGATACATTTGTTTCATACTCCTTAACTCTGCCAAAATGTCTAAGATTACCGTCACCGTTTGACTTTCACCCTCCTCCTTCTCTCCTAGACCTTGTTTCTTCTCTGCTTCTTCTTCATGTCGTTTTCTTCCTGCCTCTTCTTTTCTTGCTGTTGCTGTTTAAGGAGAAAAGCTTGTTCTGCTTCTTTCTGCTGTTGCAAAAATTTCTCCAATTCTTCTTTCTGTCTTTGCTTAAAATTCTCCACGTGTAGTAAATAAGAAGGTGACGAAGGTGCTGACACCGGAACAAATTCTTGTGATGAAGAGAGAAAATCCACTAAATTCCAATTAAATTCGGTCTCTTCTGGAAGTAGGACCGTGTTGGCTTTGGTAGCCGCTGCTATGCCATCACATCTCAGTTCCACGGCCGGTGCACCCCAAGTCATCGTCTTCTTAGTTTACGTCATGTTCTAACTCTGTCGGATTGATTCACTGCGCACAGGCGCTAGCGCATCTATATAGGCAATGTGGCGTCATAGGCAGCTCGCTTCGGATTGGAAGACAGACTCCTCACTGTGACTGAATTTTGTAACGCGTGTTAGGATTGGTGAAAGAACTCAATCCGTTTCGATCCGCTCTTCCACTATAAATAACCGCGGTTCAATTCATTCCCTTCAACTTTTCTCGTCACAAGATGTGGACTAACGTAGAATCGTCTACTCTCCTATCGTCGATGCTGTTCAACCCGGACTATCCCATGTATATCAAACCATCATGAGCTATCACCCAGATCACCGAGACGGTCCTTTGGAAACGAAGGATCTATGTGGAGAGGCAAGGCTGTCTGAAGAGAGTCTTAATCTACGGTCCAGAAGTCAGCGGACGTTTGAGGAAGAGAAGAAGATCCGTGAGATGCCCTCTATGTTAACTGGATATTGTTAACAGAAAACCAAATGCCCTTTTCAGGGAGACTCATATGTCTAGAAAAGATTTGCTCTCATTCTCATATGTGTGTCTTTGTTTATTTGTTTGTTTGTTTATGTCTATCCAGTAATATATTTATATTTTATTCCTAGTTTGGCGGGATCTCTCGGCCTGACTATGGACTCTTCCAATCTATTCGTATAGTTTCACCGTTCAACTAGATGGACTTACCCGCCACGCCAAGCATTATTTCAAGTTATATGTCCCGCCCTGCCAAGAGTTATTATTCATATAGTTTCACTGCTGAACTAGCTGAACATACCCGCCCCGCCAAGCGTTATAGCTTTTTTTCCCCGCTGTCCCTGTTTGGACCGATTGAGGTCAGCCGCTTTCAACATTGTTGCCAATATCCAGTAACGTGACGTCACCCACCTGTTCCATTCCTATTGTCCCTATACAGGCCCAATATTTTTTCTCGCTATATAGCTCCAATATTCCCCATGTTAAATTCTCCTTGTCGCTATCTTTGCCCACGACCTTTCTGACTGGAATTTCCATTGTCGCTAAGGTGCCCCACATAACTATTGATATTTTCTTGTAGCATTACCGCTCACATCGGGGTTCACAGTGCCATTTATCTCTTAAACCTACAGAATACTGATAATTCCCATTAGGAGTCAGAATGGGGACAGAGTTTTACAATTTACTACCGTTAATCCACTCATCAAGTAAATTATTATGATTATTGCCTAACCAGACTTCGCGCACGTGGAACTAGCCTGTTGTTCTGCCCACAAGCACTGAGTTCATTACAGAATTCATTCGCCTGCTCGACAAATAATCCACAATTATCCATAACAATTTGTTTTAATATTTATATCGTTGTTGATAAAAATTCCATTCATTGTGTGGTAACAATTATAACCATGTGGAGGTATATCAACCAAAACGGCAGACACTGGATGATTACTCGAGAGAGCACAGTTGCAAATATGACCAAGAGACTAACTAAGAAAGTACCAAAAATGCTGCAAAAAAACCCACAGATGACTAAAGTATGACCAGGACAGGATGTGAGGTTGTGCACTTTCTGTATTGAATATTAGGAGACATAGAAAGTGGGTGGAGTACTTTTTTCGTAAGTCTTGTTGGTTAGAATACAGTTTGCATTGTTTGGAGCTGATATTAACGAATAATACACGTTGAGTTAGAAACTGAACTGGATTCTGTTTGATTTTAGCAGGATCCGTAAAATTAAGGCAGGATTTGGATATCATGTGGGGTAGTGAAAAATGTTACTTTCTAGCCACACATTTCTTTGACGTCATTTTTTGTAAGAAAAGGGTCGTATATACTGGCAAAATATTTTCAAAATACTGTATTTCTTTCCATTTCCAAATACAGGGCAGTTGCCCGGAACGCTGTATTATCACGGTACTTAATGTTCTTATCGGTACATATTAAAACTGTTCTGCAATTGCTGCTTGCCTATAATTTAGTTTGTTTCCATGACTTTCCCTCTTTCTATTCCTATAAAAAAAAAATTGTCAATCGAAGCTCATAAATGTAAATAAAACTGCATCTTGTGGCTGACCCAGATTAACGTACAATGAGGGAACAACTCTATATTATCACGGCATTTGCTTAACTTAAGTATAGTAGCACGCAGGTATTATAATTAACATAAAATACAACTTACCTATGAGAAGAAATTTCCACACGTGTACTGGCATATTTCCACGATAAACGAAAGGATCCAATGTAAAATCGAACACACAAATGTAATTCAAGCGTAAACCCTGTGTGGTGCTGATTGTTGGACGGACCACTGGCTAATTATATCCAAGTTCAACACATCCAGCGCAAGAGACATCCCCAAAAGAAAAGGGCTGTAAAGAGACTAAACATCTCCAAGCTGGAAAATAGCTCAATCGTCGAAAACATTTCAAAGATCCTGGATAGTAAACTGAAAGACCTGCAGATTGGCCATGCTGCAGTGGAAGAGGACTGGGCCTCCTTTAAAGACACTGTCAACTCCACCACCCTCTTACATCTGGGACTGACGTTATGCAAGAAAAACCTGGACTGGTTCTAGGATAATGAACAGGAGATAAGGACACTTCTAACAGAAAAACACTACCTACACAGAGTCCATCTGAGCAACCCTTCATCAGTCTCCAGGAGAGTTCAGACGAAGCTTTGTAAGATGCATAACTTCGCATGCAGCAGTAAAGCAGACAAGATTCAGGCATGCAGACAGAAATTACTCAAAGTGCTTCTGTGATGCTCTGAAAGCTGTCTATGGCCCTCAGTCCTTTTGGTCTCTCTCCTTCTCAGTGCAGATGGGACAAAAATGCTTACTGACAAGGCTCAGATCCTGGAGTGATGGACAGAACACTTCAGTGCTATCCTCATCCATCCATCATCCATCAGTGACAAAGCCACAGAATGCTTGGTTCAAGTGGAAACTAATGCTGAGCTGAACACTGCAAGAGGCCAAGAAAGCCGTCTGTATCTGTCCTGTAGAAAAGCCCTGGATCAGATGCCATACCTGCCGAGGTGTACAAAAGTGGGGGCCCTATACAGCTGCTGTATCTCACAGACCTCTTCAAATCAACATGGAATGAAGGAGTGGTTGCACAGGAATTTAAAGATGCCTCTGCAAGTGAAATAGCAAACATCAGTGCTTCAACAACCACAGAATAATTTCCCTCCTGTCAATCACTGGCAAGGCACTTTCTTATGCTCAGTTGCCTCAATCATCATCTTGAGCAGGGTCTACTCACATCAAGCCATTGTGGTTTCTGCTCAAGCCGAGAGACAGTCACCATGATATTTGTTAGACGATAACCGCAGGAGTAATGCCAGAAGCAAAACAGAGACCAACTCAGAACCTTTGTTGACCTGACCAAGATGCTTGACACAGTTTGCAGAGTAAGACTTTGGAAGATCATGGCAAAATTTAGCTGTCTGAGTAAGTTCATTGCAGTCATTTGCCAGTTCCACGACAGCATGATAGCCCACGTAATGGATGATGGTCAACCCTCAGATTCTGGTGCCCACACTCTTCAGCATGATGTTGCCTCACTCACAGATGCATTCCAAAACGGTGATAAGGGCATCCATGTCAGATACCGATCTGACTGGAAGTAGTTCAACCCCAAGCAGTCATAAAGATGAAGGAAACAGTCATTAGGGAATTTCTCGTTGCTGATCACTCAGAAGAAAACATGCAGACCAGTATAGGCACATTCGCTGAGGCATGCAACAACTATAACATCACAATCAGCACCATTAGGGACTGAAGTCATGTATCAACCTGCCTCTTGGAAGCCATATTGTAAATCAAGCATCATAGTGAAAGGTCAGAAACTTCAGGCTGTTGACAGCTTCATGTATATAGGCAGCAACCTCTCAAAAGCAATCAACATTGACATTGAGGTCAATAGCAGAATTGCCAAAGCCATTTCAGCCTTTGGGAGGCTACGTAGGAATGTGTGGAACTGCAGAGGAATCAGTCTTACCACCAAGCTGAAAGTATACTATGCTGTAGCTCTCACCACCCTCCTGTGCGCCAACTAGATATAGACTGTCTATAGCAGACATTATAGACAACTCGATCAATTCCACGTGATCTCTCTCCGCAGGGTTATGCGGATAAGATGGCACGACAAAATTTGTGACACTGAAGTTCTCATGATGGCTGTCATCCCATCTGTCCTCATGTTGCTGGATACAGCCCAAGTTAGATGGGCAGGACATATCGTCCGTATGCCTGAGGAACAGATTCCATAACAGCTACTCTATAGTGAACTCTGCGAGGAAATATCGCTGTTGCAGGACAAACGAAGCATTTCAGGAACACACTGAAAGTGTCCTTGAAAAACCTATATATCATCAGGGCCTCAAGGGAGACCCTTGTGCAAGACTATCCCTCCTGGCACAGCAAAATCACATCTGCATACATGCAGCAGAACAGCAGAGAATTGCTGAGGCTCAGAGAAAATGTGCCAATCATAAGACTGGAGCTGCCAACACCTTTACTTCCATACCAATCCTGTGTGCTCCAGATGCAGGAGAGACTTCTATGACTGCAATCTGATGACTGTTGCCGACACTGCCATCTGCTTTGTGCAGTGTATATTTTTGGGTTGTGCAGTCACTACCATCAGCTTGTGTGATATATATTTCAGGTTGTATAAATTTGGCAAAGCTACTTCCATCTGTTTTTGTGTTGCACATTTAAAGTTGTTTAAATTTTGCAAGGTCACTCTGTCATGTATATTTAAAGTTGTGTAAATATTGCAGTCACTGCCATCTGATTTTGTGATGATTATTTTCTGAGGTTGTGTAAATATCTGAGGAACTTAATACATGAAACATGAAAAAATGCATAATATGGCAATAGATCAATTATTTATCAGTTTCAAAAGAGAAACAAGATTGAGCAAGATGTATTGGCTTACTATGATAAATCTCCACACTGTACACTGAATACTTCCACTGCCACTCAACTTCTTTCTGCAGTACTCACCTAGCTCTGCATATAATGACCTAGGTGTCATCATACATTGTCTGCCACATTTACGATGCATCTTCCATTATGAACTTTTGTCTGAAGATACTTGAAAATGTAATTCTAACTGAAATTGTGATACATTTGACCTTTGACCCCCTTACAAGGACACCATGTGCAGGAGCCAATTATTGCCCCTCTATAACAGAAGGTCACCAAATATCCAACAAAGCCACACAAGTTTGGTGAATTCCTATTTAGGAGATTTGGAGGAGATTATTACAATATTCCTGACACTATTTACAAAAGCGTGTGAATAAGAATTAGATAAACAGACTATAAACTATTGAATAAAGTACAAAATACATAATTTCTTTATACAAAGTTGTAAGAGAATTAGAACCAGAAATTTAAATTCCTCAGTTCAGTATGCTGACTCATCAAACATATTAAACAGTATAAAGTGAAGACTATAAACATATTGGTGTTATTAAAGAGTATAAAGTGAGGACTATAAACATATTGGTGTTATTAAAGAGTATAAAGTGAGGACTATAAACATATTGCGGTTATTAAAGAGTATAAAGTGAGGACTAGTTAAGATTCTCATGTGAACCTTGAGCAATTCTAATGATGCTGTTTCAAATAAGGGACAGAGTTACCTCATTTAAGAGCACCCTGACAACTCATCAACCCACTTGCCATGTGGAGGCATGTGTGGATCAGTCAAAATTGGATTTTAAAAAAAGCCTGATATATTGTTCACCTTATCATTGAAAATGGCACATTAAGTTGGAATCTGCATGATGAAATTTTCAAATTTAAATTTAAAAAAAATATACTTTGTAAGATGGTCTTTGACATAAACATTGTCTTAATAACAGCATGCAGTGAAATATCAATCATTGAAAAGTTTGGGAAATGCCAACTGGTGGCAACATGGTATGAAACAGCGGTTAAAGAAGTTTGTCAAGTGAAATTGGTGCTTTAATTTTATACTTGTTTAATTTGGTTTCAATCTAATCATTATGATTTTGATAAGGCTTTTCTATTCAACAGACTTTAACTTTGATGCTCACTTCTATGAAAACATAATTGTTTATTGAGTGCATTTCTTTGGATAACCATTGAGAATTTAATTGTCATTAGGCATAATACAAACTAATTAACAGCCTAATTGTCATTACACTGAAAATGCAGACATCACAGTAACATCCTTGTGTAGGGACAGCCTTAATTTTGTCTTGTTTTCTTCCTTTTCAGTCAGTTTATTTTCTCAATCTATAGTTGTGTTCCTTGACAATGCAACTGTTGTGAGTATTGCATGTCAACTTGATCTATATTACAAGTCTTTATCAGTTTATTGAATTTAGTTGACTTAAGTATTCAATATATTACATCCCATTAGAAGGAAATTTGAGTGGGACTATGGACAATGCAATTCTCATGTCCAAATAAAAATTGCTTACCTCCTTTTTTTCCCCAGCCGTTAACCAAAATTTAAGTCTCTTGCATCATTTGTCAATGCTGTGATCAGTGTTTATGGACCCCACGAGTTATTCAGTGTGAGGTTTAGTATGTTAATAAAATTGTGGGAATTTTCAAAAGAAATGCACTGCAGTTGCTCAAGTTTTCATTTTGACCAAAATCTACTTACAGGAAGAGTATTGACTATCAAGAATTTATACATTTTACTTATATTCACAGGGTCCAGTACAAGAGGTTTCTGACTGGGTCATAATTGTTGTGACTGCATACATGTAGAATTGATACATTTTATTTTTTGTCACAGGGTCCAATATTTGGAGTATGGTATGCATGGCTAGACAAAACTTTCAAGGTAACCAAGTTTGGAAATTGGAAGATGGTATTTTTTGATCAGGGAAGATAATATTGCTTGTCTTTTTGTGCAGATGGAATATTGGATATATGGACATGTGGAACAGATTTTTAAATGATTTTGCTAGATTTGCCTCCTCTTTCAACATATGGCAGAGTCACTCTCTTTACAATAAAATTGCAGGTTTACTAGGTTATACGTGATATTCAGAAAAATATTCAATTCATAGAAAGCAAAGCCTAGGTATTGTGTTATTTAAGATTTAACTCTAAAATGCAATTATGTAGGTCAGAAACGTATGGGGCAGTGCTATGTTGTGGAATTTGCAAGATGCACTGTAAGGTCAAAGTTGTTTTCTGACTTGACTCGTATTTGTGAAAATAAGAATAAAGCAGCAAAGCAGATACTATTTAACCAATACCTAAAATTACTACAAGTTCGTAGACAAATAAATAAGCCATAAATTTACAATCTGATTAATGGATTGTTGTAACGAAGTGAGTGAATGATTGCATTACAAAAACCCCTCCTTCAAAAAATAGATGCACTGTCATGTCTGTGTTGATTTGGTTGTAAAGAAGGGTTTAGTTCATATACCGACTATAAAGGAGCCATGTCTGTAATTGTATGCATTTTAGTGTGTTAATCTTGAATAGTTATGGTAGTGTTTTATCTGCAACAAAGAAATTAGGACGAACAGTATGATCTGAAGACATGTATCATTTGCCTTCATGTACATGGTACAGTGGTTGTTTGAAACACGTTTAGAAATCTTAGAAAGTGTATAAAAAATAAAAATAAAAAATTTAAAAAATTGATTAAGGGTAGTTGATTAAGCATTTTTACTAACTTGCAATTACAATAATGTAATCTGGTTAATCAGTTAAAATTTGTTACAATGTAGTTTCTATTAATCTCTTTTAGAGTCATATAACCAAAATAACTCAGAAAATTTTCTACTTGAAAATAAAGTATTGTTTAAATCCAATGTTAAATGCAAATATGAATACTAGGAAATAGAGGGCATAATTCCAATATGAGAACACTCACACAAATATATATATATATATATATATATATATATATATATATATATATATATATATATATATATATATACATACACCACTCCCTCGATAACTCGCACCCTGATAACTCGCGAACCCACTTATAATGCGGGGTCAGGCGTGGATCCCATTTTTTAAAACCAGAAATTACCCCAAAAAGAGATCCCTATTTTTATGAACTTTATGGAAATCGCGATCAAAATTAGCTACAAAAACTTTGATATATCGCTTGTTTTATCGTCGAAAACGGTAGATAGGACCTGGAAATTTTAATCAACATTATGAAATACCAAATTTAAAAATAAGTCATACAATTTTTTACATTTTCTTTCCAAGTGACATTCCTAGCACACCGCAATTAACGATATGTAAGGAAATTTCGATCAATGAAAATGTCACTTACGCCGAGTGGAGGCAGTACTTTAATAAATAAGTACAAATTAAATAATATTTTTTTATCAATTGAAATTTGTGTTCTAGTTCTATCTTCTAGTTCCTTTTAAGTGTAATCATCATAAATGCAATGTGTCCTCTTGTAATTAAAGATAAAATGTGTCAATCTACCGTAACAGCTATGTCCGCGAGCATTTCTCCGAGAACCTAGTTTGGTGCCGACCGTGTTTTGTTAACTGACTTGCAGAAGTCTTTGTTGCATTGTTGCGCTGAATTAAAAGCTGGCCTCCTTTGTATTATCACGTTAATAGTATCTTTTGAATCAAATAATGGAGGTGAAATAAAAGAAAAGTTAAAAGGCACGAAAATCCTACAAACTTAAAATTTAGCTGCTCCGGTCGCATGTCGGGTGGACTCACTTCATTTGATCTGTTGAACACTGTCATAAATGTTATTGTGTATGTAACATAAACTACCTTAAATTAACCGACTCATTGGTAACTGTGATCAAAGATAGCACGGCAACCAAGAGAAAAGAATAATATACTTCGTAAAATAAAGAGCTTGGTTTCACAGATACAGACCATTGTGGGCAAGCGAGTTTCAGAGAATTCTTGAACTGGCACTTTGAGATATCCTCAAGAATGATAAAAAGTTTCATTATTATTTCCAATGAAATCGCGATATCAATACTGTACTAATTGAACAGCACAAAAATTGAGATTTGACGTAGACGATTGTCTCATGAAAATTTCGCTTGCTTTTTGAACAAAAGGAATCTTGTTTGGTGGTGTATCAACAGTTAGTCTAGTTCCCTGCTCTTTTCACTCCCAATTTGGCAAGATACAATGCCATACCACTCCGGGAACCAGAATCATCAAGAAAACAAAAAAGAAGTGACGTAATACACACATGTTTTCGTGTAGACGAAATGGTTGTTGAAATGGTTGTTGAAACCAGTTGGAACAATCTTTCACCTGTTGGACATTTTGAAAATAAATGTTATTTAAACAGAATAACGAACAACTTCATTAGAAAAGGTGTGTTATTAAAAGTTATTATCGACGTGAATGTAAAATGAGGATTCAGTCATTAAACAGCGAAGTTCCCTAACCCCGACACCCCCCTCCTTGCTGTTTTCTCGATGTTCAAGCGATTTTTTTCAATTTTTGGAGGTCACTCGGTAACTCGCTCTCTCGGTTATAGCACGGTCTATGTTTGTCGACCCCGTTGTGCGCGAGTTATCAAGGGAGTGGTGTATATTCGTTACTTGCTTCACGTCCACTTCTCCCTGTTGAGCTCTCACTTCTCCCTGTTATGTCCAAAAGGAGAAGTCACTTCTCCCTAAAATTCAAGTCTAGCTTGACCCCTTGACTAAATTAGCTGTGATGTCGGCCACATGTCACTGTGATGCGCAAGATGAATTATCCACAACTTTTGCCGATCAGCCACACATGGCTAATGGTCTAAGAGTTGCTGACCTATTGACAGCATTATAATGAGGGAGTAGTGTATATGCTTCATTATATGACATTCTCACTATAAGGCAGTATAATGTGTAAATTATAAGGAAGGAATACTATATGTTATTAAGACATTAAAGATTACTTGTTAAAGCTAACAGTTTCATATTCAAAGTGCCCTCTTTGCCTTTGGCAACTAAATTTAAATTTGGCTGCTTTTTATAATTTTCTTAGTAACCCACTGGGTTACCATCTAATTTTGAATTGTTATTGTAGTTTAAGAAATTTTCTTCTATTTCAGCGTGTCTTCACACCACTGTATCTTCTATATTTCTTCACTGTAATGGGTGCCTTAAAGGGAGATAGATGGGCTCAGATCAAAGTGAAGATACAAAAGGTAATCTTTAAAAAGGAATTAGACATGTACATAACTATTACTGTCATAAAGTTCACCCCATTTCAAGCATTTGGGAGCACAAAGGGTTACCTTAGTTCTGTCTTCACCCTTTGTTTTCAGAGGCCAAAAAGCAATGTTCTTTTACTTTGTTAGAATACATAGGGACATAGATAATATTTACCCCCCAAAACCTCTAGAAAACTAGAGGCTAGATTTGGGGTAATGATGAAGCATGATGAGATCAGTGCCGTAGACAAATGGTATCGGATGTTCAATGCACCCATAGACAAGCATGCCCCAATTAAAACAAAAAGGGTTAAACACCAAATTACACCCAAGTGGATTGCCCCTGAGATCAATGAGGCTAGGCAACTAAGAGATAATTTCCACAGGAAAAAAAGACATGAAAAGCTATAGAAAGTGGAGGAATAAAGCTAAGCACTTGACAGATAAGGCAAAAAGAGAACTACTATAAACAGGCTATTGATGAAAGTAAGAGTACCAAGACTTTGTGGAAGCATCTAAAAGAGCTGAACGCACCCACGAGCAGTTGTTTTCCCCCTAGACTTAAGCAAATTGATGATATAGGAACATCTGTACAAGACATTGTGGAAATGTTCAACAATTTCCTCATAAGCATCTCCATTAACAGTATTCAGAACCAGACTAACATCCCAGTTGAACTTGATGCTCTTTTATCATTTATAAGAGCTAAACTTCCTGATGATAATTATTTTTCACTAGCTAATGTTAGTGAATCTGATGTTTTTGATCAGCTGATTAAGGTGAATATTAATAAATCCTCTGGATTGGATGGTATTGGTCCACAAATTCTTAATATTGCTGCACCAGTAATAACAAAGACAATAACGCATATCATAAACTTAAGTATAATGAGTAGTAATTTTCCAGAAACATTGAAATGTGCAAAGGTTACACCTATCTTTCAGAAAGGGGAAAAGGAGAATCCAGGGAATTACGGGACAATATCAATTCTACCTGCATTGTCAAAATTATTTAAAAAACATGTAGCCATTCAGGTCTATAAATTTTTTAAACTTACTCGCTATTTCATAAAGCGCAATTAGAATTTAGAAAGTGCCACTCGTGCAGAAAAGAACTTAACCACTTTAATTGCTCTTTGGCTGAAGGAAATGGATAATGGACATATGACTGTGATTGTTTTCCTTGACTTCAAGAAGCCTCGGATCTTGTTGATCATGAAATTCTGCTGCAAACGTTGAACTGTTACAAGTTCGACAATCCTTCTTTAAACTGCTTTAGATCATACCTAAGCCAAAGGTTTCAACAAGTAAGTATTGGCAATATTAACTCTCAAACTCACACTATTCATTCAGGGGTCCCTCAAGGCTCAGTTTTAGGCACTCTCCTCTTCCTTATCTATATCAGTGATCTACCATTAAATAATGAATCCACAAATGCAGATTTGTTTGCAGATGATGCGACCTTGTAAACATCTAGTTCTGATACTGAAGTTATCCAAATTAGATTAAACTCAGACCTTATTAGAGTCCAAAACTGGGCACAACAAAATAGGATGGTAATTAATGAAGGTAAAACAAAATGTATGATTTTGGAGACATCACAAAAGCTACACAAGTCAGGGAAACCCAGAACTATCTCTTGCAATAAATAATCATCCTTTAGAAAATGTCAAACATGAAAAGCTTATAGGTGTGTCCGTAGATAATAATTTATTATGGAATGACCATATTGATAAGCTTTGTAAAACATTGTCATCCAGAATTGCCCTACTCAGCAGAATCAAGAAATATTTACCTATGGAAACTCGTAATCTATACTACAAATCGTATATTCGTCCAACAATGGATTATTGTACATATGTTAGGGGAAACTGTGCTAGATCTCAGCTTTACAGGATTTATAAACTTCAGAAACGAGCAGCATGCATACTTTTAAATGCATTTAATGATCACCCTTGAACAGCATTATTTACAGAACTTGAATGGTTCACAATATATGAAAGGATAGATTTTTACAAGGCAGTTCTTTTATTTAAATGTCTGCATGGAACTGCACCAGAGTATCTTCAGGACTTATTCAGGCCTTTTTCAACACAATAACAGTTGAGATAAATAGCACATGGAAACCTAGCACCAAAACCAAAAACAGAGCAATTCAAAAAGAGCTTCCAATACTCTGGTACAGTTCTGTGGAACAAGCTTCCACTACATGTAAAATCTGCTGAAAATATTACAGTAGTTAAGAAGATATATCATGAGCATGTATGTGTTCCTAATAGATAATGGAATTTAGTATTAATACTAAACACGTTAAAATAAACAATAATTATTACTATCTTCATATAATGTTCATTGTTATACTCTCCTTAAGAGGGCCTCAAGGGAGAATAATCCTTGACTAATGAGTCACCCTCTATAAATAAAACATTATTATTATTATTATATTATTAATCACCATTTTCATTTCTGAAGCCAGCCAACTAATAATTCATATGCAATGTACTGCATATATTTGGTTTTAAATCGGAACCGACCGCAAACTGCACCGAACCCGATCTGCCATCAAATAATGTGGGTCTATGAAGTTTGTTACGAATAATCAATAGAACAAACTACATGGATCCTGGATGGCCCACACAAACTACATGGACCCTGGTTGGCCCACACAAACTACATGGACCCTGGTTGGCCCACACAAACTACATGGACCCTGGTTGGCCCACACATTATGCAGATTAGGGTCAATATTGTTTTGCAACTGGACATGATTTATAAACAGATATATAAGGTAGATATGAAGAAATAAAAATCTTTTGTTGTCTTTGTATCAATTGCTTTAAAAACATATGATATAACTCTTAACAGTTTCCAAATGGGTAATATCTGTTAAAGAAAGCAGTTTGTCAGTGTTCACATTGTCAAAACTGCTGTGCTGTATCATTTTACACTGTATAATATTATACTCTTTCATCATAACTGATGGATTGAACAGAAACTGTCAGAGGCTACTGAAACCTTTGTTTCAAAACAATGAGAAACATTACTTCCATTATCCAGAGTTCATCATTTATATGCCAAAGTTTGGTGCACCATGTTTATGAGTAGCTATTGTCATTCAGACTGAACAAAGCTTGGGCATTGTGATCTGAAGCATGCTTTCTCCATCTCTGTCTCTGTCTCGTAAGAGATGCAACAGCTTTCATTGACACGTATATAAAAGTAGCATCAATTACCTAGATGGATGAATAATATATTGATTTGAAATAATTAGAATGGAATTAAAACATACCAAATTTAGACATATGTAAGGGTGAAGGTAAATGTTAAGTGAATTTTGTAATCTGCTAAAGCAAGATTTTAATCCTTGAACCCCAATATATCAGTTAGATATAAGGCAAATGCATTTATCATATTAGTTTTAGACATTTTATGATTTGGATAAGGTATCATCAGTACGATTTGAGGGACTAACCATCATCAGGAATCACAAAGTAAAGTGCATATCACTGACTGAAATGATTTTCAACATTTAATTAAATAATACTAGGAATACAAGTTTTGTCCATTTAGTCTTCTTTGTGGCTATCATGCTTATTTCTTTGTGGATGCAATGAACTTCTCACTGCAACTGATGATTCATGTCTTTTATCATAGCTATTAATCAATTTGAACTTGCCTAGGAATATATATATATATATATATATATATATATATATATATATATATATATATATATATATATATACAGTATAGCTCACATGTATTTTTGGAACCACATTTATTGCAGTGGGAAACTTAATCCCCTCAACTTTCGCTCATGATAACACTCCACGACGGAGCAATAAAATAATTACAAATCACAACTGCACCTTGGCCATAATGTCAGTGGCATGTCCACCTTGGAGTGGCTGATCAGTATTATTGATTGACATTTGAATAGCCAATTAATGAAGACTACCCAATGCAAAGACCGAGATGTCATGCTTGATTAACAATCAAATACCATTTCAGCAATCAGTGATCTTTATTTCAATGATATATGTGGTCAGTAGAAATTAACTTTAAAGTTTTGTATATTTCGTACATTTAGAAAACTTACGCACTGACTTGACGGGTGGCCCACCTTGTTGAGCGTTTCTATTGAACATTGTAAATTTGTCCTACTGTTTACTGGACAAATAAATTCCAGATAGCAGCAGCTTCTATTTAAAAACATAAACAAACAGAAAAGAAAACACTGAATTTACACTTAAATGTGAACCACATTTTTAGTCCTAAGCAGTAATGACCCAATTACAAGACTGAATATACATGTACACAACTATCAGCTACTTAAATTCTGAATGCATGTGTACTGTAAGGGACTGACCATTTATTGGGAGGGGGCTAAATTAATATTTTTGACTGGTATTTCTTACTATTTCACTCATCACAAGTTTGTTTCAAGTAAAGTAAGGAATGGACTTTTTTTATACTACAAATCAGAATAAGACAATAGTTTTCAAACATTTTCTTGGCCCCTTTTGTTCCGAATCTCAAGTGGTCTGTCCCTAATAAAGACTTGGCTTCAGCATATGTTCAGCAGCAATCAAGGCAGTGACCATTTTGTAAACTATTATGAAATGTTAACATCATCAGAAGATGTAAATTTTATGTTGGGAAAGGTGTGTTTCTATCATGCCAAAGACTTGGCATGTTGCACTTAATACATGTATCTCAAACTATGGTCCAGTCATTAACAGCGAAAGTTTTACTGACTGACGTTTGAATAGGCAATGAATGATGACCACGCATGGAAAGACCGTGACATTATGCATGATTTACAATCAGATACAATTTCCAAAGTCAAGTGATCTTAATTTCTGTTAAATATATTGGGACAATAAAAAAAAATTAAAGGAAAAGTATTATCTATCTTGTACATTTAGAGAAGGTTGATCGACTTTTGCAGTATGTTTACACTTTTACTCTATTCATATAAATGTGAACAGACTTACAAACTAACATGATGAGAGGCAGACTGTATTGATCTTCTCTTAAACATTGTAAATTCAGAATTTACGAATCACATGACTCAGTCATGAGGCTGAATATAGATACTTGTTCATTTTTGTAACTACACATGTACTGCAATGGACCAGTCATTTAATTTATGAGGCTAGATTGTTCTTTCTGACAGGGATACATTTGTTTCAGTCATCGCAAGATAAATTTATTTCAAATAAGAAAAGCAGTGGCATGGTGTCCTTTTTCTAATACAAATCTCAACTTTAAACCACCCCTCTATATAGGGGTGAAACGATACACCTGTGCCACGTATTGATAAGATTCACGATACACAGCCTGTGATATTATATGTATTGATACACTTGATGATTGTTATTGTTGTAGGGTTTAACGCCATTTTCAGCACAAGATAGGCTATACATAGCGGCCAGTATAACTGGTGGAGGAAGAACCCTGGAAATCTCTGGGAAGAACGACAGACCCACGAGAAGCTATTGGCAAGCTTTCTCATATACCCACATTGGCTGAGCCTGAGAATCGGACCCATGCAGACAGAGGTGAGATGGCAGTGATCCGAAACGGTGAGCGCTTTAGACCACTAGGCCACTCGGGGCCCCCACTTGATGGTCTTTCCAACTTTAAGAAGGTAGGTGGTGCCCCTTTATGTATTTTGACATACTGGTTGTATTTCCAGTATGCATATGTAGAGAGAGATATAGCTATCATTCATTTATTTGCAATTTATTATTTATTATATGCAATTCACATCGATGACAAGAAGACATAACATGCTTTTAAACAGGCTACTTGTTGGTTGTCAGTGAGTTTTATTCCGAGGTTTAGGCTATTTAATGGCGGCTCCATTTGACTCACTTTATCCACCAGGCCCTTTATTTTGCACTGCATTAATGCTTTGAAAACATCTTATTACCAATTTCATGTTTATCTTAAATTTGGAAGACATTACGATGTTACCTTCAAAACAGAAGAAATAAAGTAATTTCCTCGTGCAAAGAAAATCTCATCTAGAACTAATCCGGGTATGGGAATGAAGATGAATACCAACAAAATCTATCACATTTTACTTCCTGCCCTGCAGATGCAAATGACTGCTGTGGCCACAGGTGCTTATATTTATTAGTGAAGAAGGAAAACTATTGACAACACCCAGTCCTATTCTATAACCTTTTTTTACATTTTACACAAGGTCATTAACTTAAGCTGTTTGAAATCTGCCCCCTTGCTGATTCTGTTGTAATTTTATTTATTCCATCAGCACCTTCATTCATTGGTTAAATATCTCTGCATAAAAAGAGAAATTCCAAATTTGTTCCCCATATGCAATTTAAGGAGATATGCTGCCATGATTATGCCTTAAGGGGGACTTCACCCTTTGTCACTTTTTAAGAGCTGTGCTGAAATCAAAATCTATAAAAGATGTCACTTCTAGTTGTATAAGTATTAATCTGTTAATTATTTCTGACCATCCTCTGTTCCTTATCTATGAATGAATATTTTTCTGTGCTTCCTTCTTAAAGGGAATATGCATAACTAGCTCTGTCAGTTTGAAGATGCTAGAAATTGATCTTTGTGGCTGTCATTTAGAAATTTCCAGAGCTCGCAGATATTTTCTTCTGGATATATCTACTCCAATATAGGATTTTTCACTAACAAAAACTTACTTCTTGAATCAGTAGTTTAGTGACTACTTTGCCAGATTTCTTATCTATTCCATAATGCTGTATTAGAGAGTTTAGTCAGTCAGTACCATAGTCTCCTTGTTCAGACAGAGGTATTCAAAATAAATATCTTTAATTCTTAATTTCATTTTTTTTTCATATCCTTATTTATTCAGTTTATCTTAACCCTGATATGGATATATGGTTTTGTAGCATATGATTCACAGGGCTAAATTAATTTTAGAAAATAAAAATTGCATTCTACTTTTAAATTGTATTTTAATTAGGCTCAGTATTCTGCCCTTTCTACATTTAATTTCGAAATGCCGCTGAAAGAGAGACTGACCGTCATGCCCTCTATTTTGGTCCTTCCAACATGTACATCTGACTCGTACTTAACACCATTTTTTGGGCTCAAAATCACTCATTGGTATCTCCATTAACAATTTCCCAGATCCAATAATCTAATATACGTCATTATTTTAAAATTGTCATCGTCACTATCACCAGCCAGTATTTGGCGAAGGAAAACGTAATGAACCACGCCGGGAATCAGACATTTTGGGTTTCCTAGGTTGCCCATTATTTTATACGCGCATTTGTAAAACTTCCTTCATGGAGAGTTAAAACTACGCCATAACGCTTGTTCCAGGGCACATTGTGCCAGTCAAATTTAGTTTAGCAACCATTTTTGTTATGCTTGAAGACCCCAGATGTGTGAGCAGTTGCCTACCCGATAAACAGATGTCACAACAAGAATGGTTAAATAATAATGGTATACTTCGTCGAGTACATTTTCATATGCGGGACTTTCAACTACTTTGCGGGAGTTCTCACGCATCACCGTTCTCCACGTGTGCGAATTTTTACATATTTTGCGTGATTCACGCAATCACACACCCTGACAGCATCTCTGCTTAAGTACTTTATATATCGATGACTTTAAAGCGAAATTTCTCTATTGCTTTGCTAGTACTTCCTGTCAGTCACTCAGGGAATAAGCTACACTGATTGCCGATAGGTAGTTATTATTTAGCCTTGACCGGAACAAGCAGTAACCACCAATAAGATCTGAATGTAACGTTTCACCATGTGACACACTGGTAATGCAGCTTTCAAATCGACCAAAGTAGACAAGATCAAATTCAGTGTAGAAACTTCGCGTAAAATTGGTTATTAAATGACGAGTTAAGTACTTCATTGTATTCATTATGCATGTGGAACACGTTTGGAATGTATCCTCTGTGCTGAACATGCTGCTGGGTTAAGATAATTAGCATGGAATTGGATGTAGGGGCACATTACAAACCATGTCACTGTGTTTGAATTTGCAGACGGAGAGCGGGTATTCTCAATAGTCATTTTCGTTTTTGCTAATAAAAATGAGTGCCTAGGACTGCAAATGCTGTTTCAGCTGAATTCTATATTTAAATAATAAGAAGGCGAACTAATAATAATTATTCATAACTGCTGAAGACTAAAATAACATATACGGCAAGTGTCGTTTTATATCGATTCTCCTCTTGTATCAATATGTGTATAGTTCCAGCAAAAGTATCTATGCATCAATATATCGATGAATTGTTTCTTTCCTACCTCTATAATCCAGTGATTGGATATCAGAAGAAATAGGACAAAACATTACTGAGAACTTGCCAGGGCAAGATCAGAGCGCCCACCGCAACCCTGCTAAAAATGTGCACACATACAAATGTACAGTCACTTCTAACTTGAAATTTGACCATTGTTTTCTTGCTCATATTTATTGGGCATTATGCACACTTTGAGGAAACAGACACATATACTTTTGCTTTTGTGCCCTTTCAAGGAAAGTTAGGGACCTTTTGAAATTTTGCTGAAAAAAAAAAAAAAACAAAAGCAAAAAAAAAAAACCCTTTGACCTGTTCCGACCTAGCTCATGCATGGGGTAACTAGCAGAACTTTTGCAATATTGCTTCACAGCAGTCAAGTATGAATGATTTTGTTGTAAAATGTGTGACAGTTTTGTTATTATTGGTCCTCCTGAATGGTTGGATGGTCATCCTAACATTGCATTTTCAATAACAGACTTCTTATGATGTCTAGTTGGTCCTAATGATAATTCTGAAAAGCTTCTTATTGCTACTTCTCATAAACAGAATGTCATATCAATATGAAGTTTCCACTAGAAGACTTTTTATGATACCTAGTGGGTCCCAATTGGTTCTGCTTTGATACCTATATGGCCACCACAGTGGCCATCTCGAAAATCTTGTTCGTGATATTTTTCCTTAACATGGGGGATTCACTAACAGATTTTCTTAAGATGTCTATTTGGTCTTAAATGATGGCCTCATGGTCTGTTAAGCTATTTTTGTTATTTCTACTCCTCCAAAACTAATTGGAAAATTGTCCTAAACCTTAATACTCGCATTCATTCTAAGGCCTAGTTTGTCCTGAATAAAAAGGTTCCTCTTAAAAATCTTGTTTTGCTGTAAATGGACAAATGCTCAAATCGCTCAATTTGTTACAATAATACTTCTTAGAATGTATAGTTTGGCCCAAATAAAAATGGTACCCATTGGACATTCATCAGAAATTATACATGTGCCACCAGTGGCCATCTCCAAAGTCTTGTGGCTAGTCCCCTGAAAGGAGTATCATATCTAGTATAAGGTTTTCACTAAAACACTTTTTATGATTTCTAACTGGTCTTCAGTAAAAGTGGTGGAAATCTTGAAAATCTTATTGCCACTCATGATGAACAGGTTTTCGTATCAACATCAGATTTTCACAGAAGACTTTTTATGCTTCGTATGTTGACCCTAAATGAAAATGGTGTCGTCTGACTTAAAATATGACCTCCATGGAGACCATCTTGAAATTGTGTTGCTCCTACTGAACGGGTGGTCACATTAACATGGAGTTTTCGATCAAAAGCTTTGTATGATGTCTAGCTGATGCTAAATTAAAATGGTGCTGATACAACATCCACTATGGCCGCCATGGTGGCCACCTTCAACATACTGTCATCTGACATTTTCCTTAACTGATGTTTATATTTACGTTGGTTTTTCTCTAAAAGGTTCCTCATGATAAAAATGGCCCAGATCATACCTCCACTATGGCTGCCATGGTAGCTATTTTGAAAATGTTGCCATAGTGACTTCTTAAAAGATAGACATACAGACATGAAATTCCTACTAAAAGACTTCAAATAATATCTAGTTGGTCCTAATGGAAAATGGAGCTTATCAGACCTCAAATTTAATCGCCAAGATGGTCATCTATAAAATCTTCTTATAGCTAGTATTCCCAAATAGATAGTTGTAACAACATGGAGTTTTCACAGAAATATTAATTATGCTGTGTCATTAATAATGAATGAAAATTGTGCTGATCAGACCTAACAATATCAATGCTTTGAAAGTAATCTCAAGCATCTTGCACAAATGGTGGTAAAGAAATGGCATTTTCAGTGCATCACTTGCAGTATATATATATATATATATATATATATATATATATATATATATATATATATATATATATATATATATATATAATTGTTTCTGAATTAAAATGGTCCAGATCTCATTACCATCATATTCATTGCAATGAAGAGACTGATATTGCATTCAAGTGTCAATGATTGTATTAATTTCTGTCCTAGAACATGTAATAACATGCTTAACTAAAACATACATACATACATACATACATACATACCATATTTACCGTATATATTGGGACATGACAAAATAATTATATTTTTTCCTGTCCCAGAACTTATGGTGAAACTTTTTCACCTAGGTCATATGTCGCAAGACTTAAGAAACGAAATACATTTGTTTTGAATCTGTACCCACACGCCACCCCCACCCCCCACTGCACGTTGCAGTAAACTAATTAAACAAAACGCTTATTTGATACTAAAAAGAATGAAACTAAACTTGCATTGTTATCATTTATTCCTTTTTTTCATCATGAGAATTAAAGAATAAAATATATCCACGAATTCCATATATGTAGCGTAGGCTTCCATACTGATGAATGTATGGCTTATGTCCGATAACACACGACGCGTTCATTGACATGAACATTGCGAAACAAATTGTGTTTGGTTGTTCACCAAGGTTTGAATATGTTATCCGACTGAAAACTGAATCCAACAAAATTTCGAACAAGAGAGAAATAATCAACCGATTGCTTGAAGGCATCTGCCATTCATGCATGATACGGTGTTAGATACAAAATAACCAATATTGTATTTCTTTTTTTAAATGATATCAATACAAAGGTTATTTTATTGCAAAGCAAGCCGACTTTGGACTCTTTTAAGTGTGTCGATATTTTTTTTTTGGGGGGGTGTTTGAATATACAGAGACGGCCAAGATATGGATGTTAACTTAGGTTCCTTTCCACCGGTATTCACGGGAATTTTGAAAATAAATTGAAACAATAGAAGAAATTTTAAAGTGACACTGTATAGTGATACTTGCACTGACATCGATGGCCCAGCGTCGCCCAGAAAATTTGGAGAAAATAAAATCATTGATGAATTCGTGAAGGCCAAAAGTGAAGTAGATGATTTCGAAAACGAGAAGGAAATAATCAATTGATATCCTGAAGACAACTGCCATTTATGCATGATACGGTGTTAGGTACAAAATAACGAAGACTGAATTATATCCAGGTCAACTATATGACAGTATCTCGCAAATAAAAATCATCATTATTTGGAAATACATTCTCTTGAGTGCAAGTGACACTCTTTTCGCTCGCACGGGATTAAAAAAAAAAAAAAAAAAATCATTAAAGAAAGTTATTGCTGTGTATATTTTTTACTCGCAGCCATCAATGCCCGTTTGTTTAAATGATAACTACAGATGCCAAGTACATAGAAGCCGGGTGGTGAATAAACAGCTGGCAGCAAGCGGTAAACTCATTTTTTGAACTTACCGAAAGGACATAAAAAAAAGTAAGCTGACCTGGGAAGCCGACTTTGGATACTTTGAAGCTGGTTTTTCCTTTCTTTTTAAATGATATCGATACAAGGGTTATTTTATTGCCAAGCAAACCGACCTCGGAAGCCGACTTTAGATTCCCTTAAGTCTGCCGATTTTATTTTATTTTTTTTTCCAATATAGAAAGACAGCCGAAGCTAACTTTGGTTCCTTTTAACCGGTATTCACTGGAATATTTTGAAAATAAGTTGAAACAAAGGAACAATTTTTAAAGTGACACAATATAGTGCTTTGTGTACGGACACCCAGAATATTTGGAGAAAATAAAATCATTTGATGAATTCGTGAAAACCAGAAGAGAAGCAGATGATTTCGCCGACAATACGATCATTAACATGGGTGAAATTCTAGTGTACTTTGATCTCATTCCTGGATGAACTGATGATAAGATGGGGGTCAAAAGTGTGAGAATTAGCAGAACTGGTGCAGATTTGAAGGGAAAAAAAACTGACTTTAGTCCTTGCTGTTTCTTCTTCGGGTGATGTGTTGCCTCTGACGATAATTTTTCATGGTATGGGAAAGCTAAAACAAAATATTCATGCACCGAATTTCCAACGCATTTAAGATTGACTCCAGGGAACTATGTATTGACAGAATGAATTCTGCTCGTTTCTGCCTAGTGTGTCTGCTACAAAATGTAGTTCTTTAGCAATTGTGGCTAATAACAATCATCTTTGCAAATTGATAAGTTGGTTCTATTATTTACTAAACTGATTCAATAAATATACAACACACTTATGATTAAACATGAAGGGTGGTTTAAATGAAGAAAGCAAAGCACAGCTTGGTTACTTGAACACTGAATGTGCAGTGATTCACTTACCGGCTAGCATATTGAAATGAGTGGGAAATATAAACTAAGCGAAATTCAAACATTTAAATGTATTTTCAGCTAATGTATTAAAATCATTGTTATTATTATTTATTTAATATTGCTACTGACTATACAGTTATTTCTATCCTTTCCCCTTGTATTGGTCCATGTGGCTAAATTTTACCATCATTTATAGGTCCAGAGAAATCGTCACATGACACAGGTGAAGATCCGTCACACTCGTTTATTTTCACAGATTTTGGCTGGTATCTTCAAAGGGAGAGAGAGATTGGGGGGGGGGGAGGTAAACATTATATGCTGACAGACCAATCTAAACAGAGATGCGGTGGTGGCTGTGTTGGGGAGACTTGCCATAAGGCATTTATTTATTGCCTATCCCTGAGGTTCTTTGTTGGTCGAATAGTCTGCTGCCTTACCAGTCAGTGAGAGAGAAAGGCGAGGGGGCGGGGCAGGTTTCGGACATTTTAATATTAAATAATCTGTTTTTAGAAACGTATAGGTTTAATAAAATAGGAAGAAAAAAAGTAAAGAATTAAATAGATTACAGTATGTGTATTCCTCCTAACCAAGAAATGTACCATACAATCTCGATAGGCTGTTGCTGCATTGTATCATTGGTATTATGAAAACTGTATTAAAACCGCATGGAACGTGTACATGTAACCATAAAGAAAACCCAGGGTCTTTTAGGTTAATTAGTGCAAGTTCAGGTTTCTTTTTCTCTCTCACTCCATAGATTTCCCTTTATTTTGTCCCCTATGCATGAGAAAGATCAAAGGGACGGCAGACGGGATTTTGATGAAATTGTGTACCATGTTTATTTCATTTAGAAAACAGGAATAATTAACACTTATTCTCTTTATTCTCTTACGTTGATTATTCAGTGGAAATTCATCGCTGATTTAGATAGTATAGAAGCAATAAAATACTATATGCACTGAAACAGCCTACATTTTAAACAATATTTATATATGCATCATGGGTTGATCGCAATTTGATATGCCAACATTGTTGGTTTAATAGTGTCAAATAACTGTCAAATATTGTCAAAGTTTACAAGATGGGCACATTAATAATTATGTCTTCCTTTCTGGTGTTATGATTTAATAACTTAAAAGTTCCCTGCAATACTCACATGACATTCCAGTTTTATGCCATCTTTAGGATAAACAACCATAGTATGTGGTTTTCTGGGTCACATAATGGGACTTTATAAAACCGATCCAAATGCTTGTTACAAAGTCTTGGTAAACTGTATGGATGATGCACGACAGACACCAGTTACACACTTTCCTTTACTGTAAGTTCAGTCAACTTAACGGAATGATGAGACAAAACTAGAACTTTATATAGTGAAACCTGACATGAAGTAAACACCAAATGATGTCCTTTCTGTACATGCACCCTTAAAGGAGGTCAAATATTGATGTGAAAGAAAATTGTTCATAAGTGTTCTTTATGAGCAAGTGTCTACTAAGGTAGGTTTCGCTATATAGAACTAAAAGATGCCAGTTTTATATTTACATTACAGTGACGCACAGGCATATGAGGTTTGTGAAGATACATGCTACGATATTACAGCAGTTTTGTTGATGGGTATCATCAACCAGTATTATCTCTCGAGGTATTGGAAAGTCTGAAATAAATGTGCAGTTTATTTTTCGTTTTAAATTGATGCTGTCAAGAGTTAAGACTTGGGCCTCCAAATGAGAAAAATGATCATTTCCGAAAATAGTCCCTGAAGTGAAAATATGACAATTTGTAGCACAAATTCTTGTATAACATAGACAATTTCATCCATAATTAAGAGGAAATGTGTATTTGAATTACTGTATACTGTGAAATGCTTTAAATTCACAGGGTCCCCATTTTTGTGGATGGGGGTTATGTATATCTATATTTTTTGTGACTCCTGGTTCATGATTTTATCTAATTTCTTTAAACTATTATTCCATGGTTGTAAATGATTTTGCCTACGTGACTAGGGTCTGTTTTAGGAATATCAAGAGCGTAAAATTACATAGGATCTATAAATACAAGCTTATGTATGTGTTGACAATTGCTAATAATACTCTCTATAATAAGACTTAATGAAGACTTTTGGTTAATTTCTCATTGGTTGGTGGGATTTGGACGGTTCTAGGAGAATTAAGTTATTTTCCATTGGTTGGGCTAGGTCACATGAGTATGCAATTTTGAAGTAAAGTGAGTAGTAAGATCTGTCACATGGGGTATGTTTTGAAATATAGTCCTAATAGAAGATGTATATAAGAAGAGAACTGGGCAATCAGATTCATTCTTATTTTGGAGTCATCCTAATTTCTTGTGTTCCTGTTGTTAGTCTGCAGGTGTCTTTGTGTTGTACTTAGATATTATTTGAGAGAAAAAACATTTGTTTGGACTGTTCAGTGGAAATAAAAAGTGCCCATTATGTGGACTATGGAACTGTTGTGAATTATTCAAAGGCGTTCTGGACAGCGCCATCTTGAGGTCACGATTCTTGGCAGACTAGTGCAATTCTGACTTTGAACATTATACGGAATATAGAATTTTATTAGGATTATTTTGGATTTACTTCATAAAACTGTAAGTTCTTCTCACATTTTCATTTATGACACTGATAATTAAATCATTTGTTTGGGTTTACAAAACTTGGTTTTGCATCTTTCTGTTACTTAATTTATGACCATAGAGTCGTAACAGTGAGCCAGACCATGAATTTAAAATCACAACAAAATATCGACCAGCCAACATTCACCCCCAACCCCATCGTTACAAAGAAATGCATCACCCGTTTTGTTTTGATTTGTTTTTTTTTTTTGTTGGTTTTTGGGGGGTTCTTTTTGTTTTTTGTTTTTTTGTTGGGGTTTTTTGGGGGGGTGGGGGATTGTTTTACTGCCACGGCTATCTAGAGTACTGAGAATATGAAATATAAGTAGGATAAGTACATGCATGAAAAAGAACACTGAAACTGACTGATTGATTACAATTTAATTCTAATGAAAAATTTCATGAGCATGAAAACTCGTGTAAGATGGTAATGATCTGATGTACAGTATAGTAATAAAAGCAGATTTATGTATCGTCTGTCCTTTATTTTCTAAAGCACATAACAGTCCCATTTAACTGCTAATGAAGCAATCAGCAGATTAGTCCGGCTTTATCCAAGGCCATTTCAATCCGGTCTCGACGGAAGAGCTTCTTTGTCGTGTGTGCAGATAAGCCACTTTGCCTAAATTGACTTGAGGGTAGATGTTTTAAGGCTGACCAAGACCTGATTTGAATGTACACCTTCACTGCCCTCCAGTTCAGTTAACTGATCAACCGCCTCTGTTGAATACCACTCATGAAGTCGTATTTTGTAATAATACATTCTGCACCATTCGTCACAATCCAACTTTAATAACATCACCATTCACCTCAACTTTACGGATTCAAGGTCACCCGGCAAAACGTGCGGTTGCCACACGGCGATATTGGCAAGCTTGTCAGGTTTACAGTCATTTGCTTTGTTTATGCATCTATCTCTAATTGTTGACAAATTTATGATTGAATAGCGTGCTTTAAAAACACATGGGAACCTAATTACGTAAGACTACAATAGTGTTATTAAAGTGTTACCTCATCTATGTGTAGAAAAGAAATCCAGATTTTATTGCGGATCTCCACGTTTACGCCTGATGTTAGCAATGAATAATTTAATTACTACAGTGTGGATTAAACGTGCTTGCTCGCACATGGAAGTGAATGTCAGTTTACTAGTAAACCTTTACTGTGACATATGTATCGGGTGGTGTAGTGGTGGTTTGTTCGTTTTCGGGTTGTTGTTTTGTTATTGTTTTTTCATGGGTTTTTTGTTGTTGTTGTTGTTTTGTTTTGGTTTTTTTTTAATGATTGAATGTTAGGACCACGAAATTAGGTGTCAGTGAATATCCCTTCTTTTGTTTACCAAAACCACAGATTTTCAAACCCACGAAAGTAAAGTGTTTTACAGTATAAAGTTTGCCCAGTACAGATGCCATGTCCTTTCCTTCATCAGTTTTGTGTCATCAATGTTACATTCATCAATATTAGTGACAAATAGTTGGACACAACCACCACAACAAGGAAAAGAAATGAAACCTTTATGTGGATCCTACCTTTTTCTACTTTTAATGTTCACGAGATATTGGCAATCACAAACCTAACTATTGTGTGGCATATCGAACTTGCAGCGAGATTATTCAGGAACCTCAAGCATGTCACTGGTGGAAATGTAGCATGCTCTCTGGCGGACGAAATAGGGTATTCAGGCATCTAAGACGTTTCTCAATTTACTAAGTGTGTATTGAACCCACTGAAGACTGGGCTGAAAAAGATTTGAACAGGATGGCAACTGCCACAAGTATAATACAGTGATAGCCCACAATTTGTCTATGAACGACATATGGTTTCTCATGAAACGATTTGCAGAAAAGAGAACTAAATGCCTGTAAGTCGCCATAAACGGTAATAAAATCATTTACATGAGAATAGGGACAGTAGTGATCAAAGGTTAAATAACTTATTTGACAGTTTCATTAGCTAAATGCTTTTCAGAACGCCTGAAATTGCTAAGGATATTTTCCTTTCTTTTGCAACACAGGAGGATGATTTACCCCCCCCCTCCCTTTGCCTGACACACTGTGTTATGACCTGAGTTGTATGCAAGTTGTACAGAAAGAAGCATTCCACATTGTACGAGACTTAGTATTCTGACACCTTTCTTTGACTTTCAACAAGAAATGCTAGAAATGTGTTCAGTTCGATGTCGATCTTATGTGGCATTGTTATGGAGGCCTTCAACAGTTTATTGAGCACTGTTGTATCCACCCTCTGAGTTTAAAGACGCCTCTATTGTCCACCTCTACAAGCGGAAGGGGAACCGTCAAGCATGCGACAACCACCGTGGCATCTCCCTATTATCCATCGCAGGGAAGATACTGGCCAGAATTCTGCTAAATCTACTGACAGTCCACTTGGAGCAAGGCTTGCTACCAGAGAGTCAGTGCGGCTTCAGGCAGGATCGGGGCATCGTGGACATGGTCTTCGCAACCAGGCAACTCCAGGAGAAATGCCAAGAGCAGAACGTCAGCCTCTACACCACTTTTGTGGACCTCACAAAGGCTTTTGACACCGTGAGTCGTGAAGGTCTGTGGAGAATCATGGCAAAATTCGGATGCCCTGAGAAGTTCATCACCATAGTCAGACTGTTGCACGATGGCATGCTCGCCAGAGTACAGGATGATGGAGAGTTCTCCCTGCCCTTTCCAGTGACAAACGGTGTCAAGCAGGGCTGCGTTCTTGCCCCGACCCTGTTCAGCATGATGTTTACAGTGGTGCTGACCGACGGTTCTCCAAAGCCTGCACAGACTTCGGACTCGCAATAAGTACGAAGAAGACCGAAATCATGTACTTGCCTGCACCCTCAGTTCCCTACACTGAACCCAGCATTACCGTCGATGGCCAGAAGCTTGCTGTTGCTGACAAGTTCATCTACCTTGGCAGCACCTTGTCACGCACAGTCTCCATCGATGAAGAGGTCACTCTCAGGATTGCTCGTGCAAGTGCAGCCTTCGGCAGACTTCACAATACTGCGTGGAACAGAAGAGGAATCAGCCTGCCAACCAAGCTCAAGGTGTACCGCGCAGTAGTACTGCCCTCCCTCTTGTACGCCTGTGAGACATGGACAGTGTACAGTCGCCATGCAAAACAGCTGAACTCCTTCCACATGCGCTGCCTCAGAAAACTGCTCCACATCAAATGGCAGGACAAGACTCCTGACACAGAAGTCCTCCAGAGAGCAGAGATGACAAGCGTCTATGCCATGCTCAGAAGGTCACAACTCCGCTGAGCTGGTCATGTCTGCCGTATGCCTGATGAGCGCCTCCCAAAGAGACTGTTCTATGGGGAACTCGCTGAAGGCAAGCGTTCCCGAGGAGGCCAAAAGAAACGGTTCAAGGACACGCTCAAAGCCTCCATAAAGTCCTGTGGCATTGACCCAGACAGCTGGGAGCAGCTTGCCAAAGACCGCGCTGCCTGGCGTCACCAGATCAATTCAGGCACAGCTGCATTTGAAGAGCACCGGATCAACGAGGCCAAGCAGAAACGTCAGCAGAGGAAGAGGAGAGCCAGCGCCGACCTTCAGTCCATCCAGCCCCCGGCAATTCCCTGTACTCATTGCCCTAGACTCTTCAGAGCGCAGATTGGCCTCACCAGCCATCTGCGCACTCACAGACCAGCCCAGATCTGAAGTCATGGTCGTCTTCGAGACCGAAGGACGAACATCATCATCCACCCTTTGAAGGAAGCATCTACCATCGCAACAGATTGTAGATTGGTGTACTACAAGAAGTTCATGCCAAACAACGCACTTGCTATCGTACCACCACAATCATATCAATATATGAGACATATGCATTCGGTTAAACTTTAGGATGGTTTCCATGCTTGTGCAAGACTCGTGACACATGGATACTGCATGCTAGAGTTGATGGAGAGACAAATGTTCCTTACTCTGTCAATGGTTGTGATTAGAAAGATTCATAGATTGCATAAAAATTTCATGAATGTCAGTGGCATATATGTGAAAATTGTTATAACTAAAAAAGCTGTATACAGTTTAGGTAACAAGTTTCACATCAATGTATTTGTTTGTAAGAGTGATTTATGGTCATCATACGATACCTCGTACTTTCTATACATGATTTTGTAAGAGTGGGTGTTTGTCTCCAAGGATTGGTGTTACGACTCTTTGGTCTCAACTTAAATAGCAGAAAAGAAAGCGAAAACCAAAAGGTTTAATAAAATCCAACAAATAATTTATTTATCTAGAATACAAAGTGAAAATTTATAAGCAACAGTATTGTGAATTAAATAGTCCTAAAAGTTCTATCAGAAGGTCCAAAAGTACAGAGTATTCTGAATGAATTCCATTGGTGTTCCAAATGAATTCCGATCCTGAATGTGCTGATGTGCCAATAACCTTGAATGTAATGATGTGCTAACAGTCTTGCTGTACCACAGTAATATAATCCAGAATGAGCTGGAATGAATTCACACACACAATAATTCCAAATAGAGATGCAATCGTAAAGTCAATTAGCACTTTGTAATTCCAATTAACAATTTAAATAACTAAATCTCCTAAAATTGTTACTGAACACAACTAAAAGACTTATTCCACTTGAAAGATGTTAAATGTAGGAATGAATAATTCTGATGTAAACAACTTTACATTGCCACCAACTTGCCCTATGTCGAAGTAACCATTTTCTGAAAATACTCTTTCATCTTTACGAAAACTTACTCCAAACTGTAAACAAGGTCAAATCTGTTTACTTAAACTTTAGCAAGCTACCTGGTAAAGATTAGGTAGACCATGTGGGTTTTTTTTCAAGGGAATGCCAATGTCCTGAACTCAAATTTAAGTAAACGTGTTTAAATATAATCTATAATCATATGCAAAAACGAAACACACTATAGATACACGTAAGAGATGGGTGTATTTAATTTCTATTCGGTTTTCATAAATCCACATATTACCATATCCATTGGCTTCTGCCAAATGTTTCACTTTACAACTCACCTCCATATACACTCTGTTGGCGGGTCGAAACTGGGATTTACATGATTTGATTTGGTCGTTGATTGGGGGTGGTGGTGTTTTTGTTTTGTTTGTTTTTGTTTATTTTTTTTGTAGGGATTTTTTGGGGGGAGCTGGGGGGTTGTTTTGGGGAATTCTTTGGCAATAACTGAGTATTGTCTTTGTTTCTGATGCATTTGGAAATCGGATGCCCCTTAAAAGGCCTGTTGGTTACTGTCTTTAATATCGATAAGATCAATGGTTCACACACACACACACACACACACACACACACACACACACACACACACTGCCAGGCCAGACAGAAGAGCCCAATTTGATGGTAATAAACCAGTCTGCTTAAGAAGACCAAGTATAAAATTAGCCTCATCTGCGTTACTTTGCGGATCATCCATTTGAGGTACTAGGTTTTGTCCTCCGTGATGTTAGCGTTACTGTATTTACATGATCATCTCCAAATCCCAGCCGTTTTAAGGGGCCCTCTCCCAATGTTAGGATCCTCACCATTGATGTTGTTGCTGCTTTTCTTCTTCCTCAGGCTGTTTTGTTCCCACTCCCTCTTGTCTTTTTCTTTCTTTCTTTCTTTCTTTCTTTCTTTCTTTCTTTCTTCATGCCTTCTTTGATGAGTTATTTTGTCATCTTGTAGTATCTGTGTGCATTTTACCAATCTACCATGGATAAAGAGATCGATATCTTGAACCCTGTCCATAAAGTTCCTGACTTTGTCAAAATGACTGCTGGCTGTCCATAAAGTTCTTGACTTTGTCAAAATGGATGCTGGCTGTCCCAAGTCTTCCAATAATACTCGAGCATGTTTGGGGGGGGGGGAGGGGGGTTGTAGAAACAATGATGAATGGCAAGGCTGGTGAACGTACTGGTTTATATGCAGACATGAAGGGAACCATACTTCAAAAATAGAGATACGGACGTGAAAGAAAACTCATTTTTTATACAAATTCGAAGATCGACAGAAAGAAAACGAATCTGTCAAAAGAATGTTTAATTTAAATCGGCAACACTTATTTTTCAAACTCAAGATTTTGTAAAAATCCCTTCTCACTTGAACATTAGCAAACAATGAGGGAAAATCGGGGCTAGCCCATTCCTCTTCGCGTACAATTCAAACACACATATTAAACTTGAACGTATCTACAAGGCTGACAAAGTTGTGGTGTAAGACTTCCCATAACCTACTGCTATAATTTTGTCGTCAGTGGACATTATTTGGCATACTTTCTTGAGATATCACTTCCAAAACAAGATGCTCTCACGGGAATCGACGACTGCTCTAATAAAGAAAATGTAAACAGTATGTAAACAGATATAAAAAGGGTTCCTCAGCGATAACTGTTGTCTGTGTTGAGGATATAACCTCGGATGTCTGTTCAGTAGGCTTGAATGAGAAAGTTCGTATTTGGCACAAATCACTGGATTCCAAAGAGCTGTGTATGAACTGTGTGTCAGAAGGTAACGAAATTCCCAATGTTACGAGGATGTTTTTTAAATAAGTAACAGAAGAGAATGAAAAGCAATAAGCTTGGTAAAATTCAACAATTTATTTCCCTAGAATACAAAGTAAAATGTAATAAAAAAGGAACTTACGGTATTAAGAATTAAATCCCAAATAATCCTAGAATTACAGAGTCAAGTCCTAATAATTCAAAGTCCAAATTAAATCCAAAACTGGAGATGATGATGTGTCTGTGGTAGCTCGTAGAGTGTTGATATGCCAACAGTCTTTTCTGAATCACAGTAATATAATTCCAGGTGTGAATTCACTATAAATTCCAGTAAAAAGAACTATTACCTAATGGAAAATAACCTTCTAGAATGATCCTGATGTTTACAAAATAAAAATATTAGTTATTATTAGAAACCTATTACTAAAATAAAATATAACACCTGGACTAAGTCAAGCACACTAAGGAAATTAAAAAACCTAGGCCCAGACCCAGATAAACATATTTACTTCTATTAATAATGATCTTGGTATTAAGCCCATACACACAGAAAATAATTTAGCTATGGATTAGTTGTTTGCAGAATAAAATAAACAAAAGAATTCAGGTTAAGCAGAAATGAACTCAGTTTTAGACAAGGTCAAGTCCAACATACAATGTTACATTACAATAGCATGTAATAATATTTAAAAAAAACCACAAAACTAACAAGCAATACAAACTAAGTATACATAACACCAGATAGTCATTTTCACAGAATATAATAAATAATAAGCTTACACTTGACTTTGCCATTTTGTCGATAATCGGGAAGTCTCAGTTGTCTGAAAAAAAAATATTCAATGCGTTTCGTCTCCAAAGAAGTCGATGGAGGTATGGATTGTTCACTCAAGTCTTTATAATTTTCAACATTGTCTCGACTGAGATGCTTTTTCCACTTATTTTTTAATATATTCGTTTTGACTCGTCGTCACACATGTGTCTTGTTGCACTTTACTAGAATGATAGATTTGACAACTAAAACAATGCTCTCAGGTCAGGAATGTGAGCCTTCTTCCTTTTCTTCTCTACTTAGTTGTCTGTGACTGCTGTTCCGGATGGAAAACATCATTTTCGCCTATGTCCATGGCTTCCAGTTCCATGTTTTAATATTATGCAAGGACTTGTCTCAGACTGTTGATTTGAAGAGAAATATCAAACTCTGTAAACAAGATTACGCTCACTGTATTTACGAGGGCTAGTGTAAAATGAAGTTCCACGCAGAGTTAGCCCTCAACACCGCCTTGGTCTGGAGTCAAAATAAAACTCCCATTAAACATATCATTCTTCATAATCGTCGTGTGTATTTTTGGTTCCTAAGTGTCCTGTGGTTTGAAACAGTCAAGTAATCTTTTCAGAGCAAGGTTATGTTCAAAACAACTGTTACTCAACGTCTGGCCTTCTCGGCTGACTTGTTTAATTTTTGTTGTTGTTGTTTTTGTTGTTTGTGTTTAGCCCTCTTTTGTTTTGGTTTTTTTGGAGGGGTGTCGGGTTTTTTGTTTTTATTTTCTTTTTGGAGGGGGAGGGGGTATTCTTCCCTTTTCATGACATTCTTTAAATCTCTCAGAGTAGGTTTAGCTGTCTCGTCTAATATTTTCTTGTGCAATAGTTGAAAATAATTGTCTGAACCGTTAGGACTTTTCTGTTTATCAACGACTGTAATTCTTGTTGTAAGTGTGACATGACGATGAGATTTGGATTAGGAGGCAAATATGGTGTCCATTCTTGGTAACAGCGATGGAGTTCCATCCACCGTTTGTAAAGAACTGAGGTTAATTTCCGTTCTTCTGTAAAATCCAAGGGTACAAGTGTGATGTCTTTCTAGAAAAGTGTGACTTTATATCTCTTCAACATCTCATCATTCCTTCTAAAAGAGGGAGCATTTACTTTAAACAACGGTGCTTTAGGCATACTGGAAATCCATCTCGTTGAATGGGCATATATGTTTCTCTTTTCATTTTATTTTCTTTTGCTTTTGGTGAAGACATAAAAATTGCACAGCATTACATATATTTTTAAAATACATAAAATTGGTTCAAAGTACAAATCAGCTGTACTTACCCTTGACTAATATTGTGTTTGAATCATCCGATTTACGGATAATCTTAATAACAGGTTATTTGACTCAGTCGAAACATATTTTTATAATACGATATTGTCAAAACATGAATTCTTTTGTCAGATTATTGCTTTCATATTTATCAACAAGACGTGATCTCTCTCTCTCTCTCTCTCTCTCTCTCTCTCTCTCTCTCTCTCTCTCTCTTATATTTACATACAATTGTATGGAACCATATCACACTGGTGCTGCTATCCATGTAACTTTTTATACAAGTGTTGGGTACGGGCTTACTTGAAGTTATGAGAATTTTTAGCCCGACTCCATTAGTCAACATATATGACAGTGAAATGTTTAAATCAGCTAGATACACACGAAGATGAACTAGGTAAAGAGAAATAACTCTTTTACATATTTATAGAAGTGTGAATTCCCGTTTCAGTTGTATGCGGGATCTCATGTAGTTTTCCACTGTAATTGCCGTGTGCGTTTGTTTACCAGTTTAAGTACGCATTTACCCTTACCGTACTGAGTTACTGCCCGATGAAAACCAGGATATTGACTTACTTGATATAGCATATATGATTGTCTATAATTCTGGGTGTACGTTTTTTTTTTTTTACATTTGATTTAGAGCAAAGGACTAAAAGAATTAAATGTGTGCTTTCCCATTTGTAAGAGCATGGCGAGCCTACCTTTCAGTCCTAGAAAAACATCAATTATCAACCATGGCTTGCACAACTGGTGAGTAGACATTTGAGTACATAATCAGTAAGCTAGTACTTATAATGTAAGACTTTTTCGTTTTCTTTTCTTAATGTTACACTTAATTGGCTTTTAATTTCTTGTCCTTTAATTTCTTGTCCTTGATTTTATGATTGCGACTGTCTTCTAATGCGAGTTAGTGTGTACTGAAAATTCACTAGGGCCCTAATACAGACCTGCTCTGAGCATTCGTAAAAAATCCCTACAAATCAATAGATCTTAATAACATGTATCAAATGTTTCTCAGAATCATGATTCATAAAATCAATGATTTTAATTAGCATTTATCAAAAATTAATTAAATAATCATTTAATTGATATGAGTTTGTATCTCTATATTTTTTTATGACTTTGCAGTAAAATTGCCAGAGACAATTTACGTCTATAGTTATTTTACAGGGAATACTACTAGTAGCGCATTCTTTTAAGGAAGTAGTTATACTAACATAATGCAGGAACAAAATAATGGAAGTGGTGGCATACATGAAGGGGATTATGTAGTTGGTTCAAAGGATCCCATGAACTCCTGTGTTTGGTGAGACTTTACAAAAGTATATATTGATGAATGGCCACAAAAAAATAAGTGACTCTCTGCCAAACGTTTTGTAAACATTCAGCTGTGAAAGAAGTAAATCACTGTTGAAAGTTTGATTTGGAAAGAAAATATATAGATTTATGGTTTATGAAACTTTGTGGCAGTCGTTTTAGAAGAGGCTTTACTTAACAAAATGTTCTTTCTAAATACAAAGTAAGAGGGGGGTGGGTATTGAAAAAGCTATACGTAGTCTGATTCTTCTCTTTATTAATAAAATTTTGGTGCAGAGATCTACTTGCCAACATAGAAAATGGTTCCCATGAAAATGTGTTACTTTTGGATTCCTTTATTAATTGTATGATCTATTTACAAACCGGGAGGCCCCGGGTGGCCGAGTTATCTAAAGTGCTCGCCTTTGCCGATAACTGCCATATCAATTATGTCTGCTTGGGTTCGAGTCCCGGGCTCGGCCAATGTGAGTATGTGAGAAAGCTTGCCAGTCGGTCGGTAGTTCTAATCGGGGTCTTCTCGGGTTCTTCCTCCACCAGTTATACTGGCCTCTATGTATAGCCGATTGTCTGCTGAAAAATGGCATTAAACCTACAACAACAACAACAACAATAACAATTTTAAAACCCAAATGAAGAATAAGATATTCAACTCGGCGAATTTTTAAAAAAGCTTCAGCAGGTATGTTGTTTGACAAATATTGAAAACAATGATGACTTATAGTGCAGATGGATAAGTCAGTGGCATGTGCTAGTTTTGCGACCAGATTTCTTGATAATAATTTTATTCCTCTAAAACTTATTAAGATTTTCAGTATCTAAAAAAAAAATGGTTGTAATTTTCATAATATTTGAAATATATAATCCTTCATTTCAGTCAGTTTTATCATGTAGTAACATAAACAGTCACTTTATAATATATGCAATTTTCCACACATTTATTCCTTTCTTTGTTGCCAGTAGTTTCACAATTTGTTTTTTGGGGAAGTGGTGGGTGAGAGGGGTAAATGACTAAAACTTATGATAATATGTTCATGCCAAACTACCACAAGCCAAAGACAGCCACGACAATAATGTAGAAAGCAAGATAGACCTTTGTGGCATGTGCTACATTTTAGGACAGAAGTTTGGTAAATAATACATATTTTATTTCTGTACAATTGATGAAATTTTCAATAAAGAACTATTCTACTTTTGATAGATAAATATGCACTACAATTAAACAGTCTTTATTTTATCTATTAACCTGCATGTTGAAGATTCCTCAACTTTGATCAATGGAACACACACACACACACACACACACACACACACACACACACACACACACACATGGTCTGAAATAAGTAACAGAGAAGAGCGAAAACCAAACAGCTTTGTAAATGCAAGAAAAAATTTATTTCGATGTGATACAAAGTGACAATTTAAAAACAATTTATAGTATTTTGAATTAAATCCCAAATAGTCCCAAAAGACAAAAGGTATGAAGTTCTAACTGAATTCCAAATGAATTCCAATACTGAATGTGTTGATGTGGCTGTGGTCTCGAAATGCTAATGTGCCAATGGCCTGGATTGTGATAATTTGCTGACAGTCTTTTGATGTATAATCTGAAATTTTCTTGACTGAATTCACTTAAATTCCAGATTAATGTCTTGGCCCAAGAATATTACTCAGCACTTTACAATTCCAGTGAATACTGTTTTGAACAAATAAATTCATCCAAATTAAGAACTGAACAGAACAATAAGACTGATTCCATTTCGGATGTTAAGGCAAGAATGAATAATCCTTAGGTAAACAAATTTGTATAGATCTCCACTTGGCCTAGGTCGCAATTACTATTTTCTGGAAATGCTCTGTAAACTTCAAACACATGCTGGCATGTTTCAGTTTTCGTACTTTCAGCAACACAAAAGGCTAATTATATTTCCAAGGCAGTGAGATAAAAGTGAAAATGTTTAGAAAGCAGTGGGATATATTTGTGACATGAGATATACAAAACTTTATTTGCATCTTTTACATCGAGATTTACAGAATGTATGGTTTTTGATTGTACAAACTTCATAAATTTAATATATATGCATAGTATAAACAATATAAACAATTTAAATTTTATTTAAGATTAGTTATGATCCAAGAAATCATTAATTCAACAATTTGCTACAGCAATTAATTAATTGTTGATGCTAAGGGAAACAATCCGTTTTGGTTTATATGCCCTTTTGAGCGATTACACAACATATTTTGGTCACAAGAAGTCAATGAGCACAGCAGAAACTATACATTGTAATTATACATTGTAATTATACATTGTATTTATACGTTGTACTTATACATTGTAATTATACATTGTAATTAGTTTGATTTACAGGAGTACCTAGTTTACATTATTGTAATTACAAATAGGCATAAATAGTTAATCGACTGTCGCTACAGCAAGCAATGTATTTTTCTTTTGTTTTTTTTTTTGTTTTTTTATATTTCCAAACTTCACCAAAAATTTACCAGGACACAAGGATGATTTTGAATTCGCCCTCTAAACATATAGTTGTAAAGTTGCAGTTACTCATCTGTGACATCAGTCATCACAACAGTTTGAACAGATGAACACTGTGGTGTGAAGACATCTGTGTATGAGCTTTCTTGCACATTTATAGGGTTTATGTCGAAATCGTTTTGAATGTTTTTGACTGTCTTTTTCTGGTGAAGTTTTAGAAACTACAAAGAAAATTAATTGCTTGTTTAAGTGGCAGTTGTTGTTGTTGTTGTAGGGCTTAACGCCATTTTTCAGCACACGATAGGCTATACATGGCGGCCAGTATTAATGGTGGAGGAAGAAACCGGGAAATCCCCGGAAAGAACCACCGACCCACAAGAAGCTACTGGCAAGCTTTCTCACATATCCACATTCGCCGAATCCGAGACTCGAACCCACGCAAACAGAGGTGAGATGGCAGTGATCCGTAACGGAGAGCGCTTTAGACCACTCGGCCACTCGGGGTCCCTTAAGTGGCAGATTATTAAAGATCTTTACATATTTGTAATTACAATACTATAATCTGGATACTTCTATCAGTTGTTGTTTCGAGTTTGAACACCATTTATCAGTGCAAGATGGACCAGACCTGTCGGCCAGTATAACTGGTAGAGGAAGAACCTGGGAAACCCCTGGTAAAAACCTCTGACCCACAGGAAGCTACTGGAAAGCTTTCTCACATACCCACATTCGCCGATAACAAGACTTGAACCCAGGTTGAGAAGAGATGAGATTTCAGTGATCAGTAAACACGAGCATCCGGGACCCCTTCTATCAGTTAAATTTAACTACATTGCTTAGTTTCGGCTGTGCTCATAGGATGTCCTACAGCCATAATGCATGGTACAGTGATCAAGAAGTGAGCTTAAACTGTAGTAAATATCTTCCTCTTGCTGCAAAAATACATTTTTTAAAATTCTTATATTCCTCCGATTCTTGATTATGGTGCATTTATTTGAGAACACTGCTCAAAGGAACAGTAACATCTTGACTATGGTGCTTTTATTAGAGAACACTTTTCAAGGGAACAGCAAACAAAAATGGTTGTTGTTGTTGTTGTTATAGGGTCTAACGCCATTTTTCAGCACAAGATAGGCTATACATGGCGGCCAGTATAAATGGTGGAGGATGAACCCGGGAAAACCCCGGAAAGAACCACCGACCCAAGAGAAGCTACCGGCAAGCTTTCTCACATACCCACATTGCCCGAGCCCGAGACTCGAACCCACGGAGAGGTGAGATGGCAGTGAACCGTAACGGTGAGCGCTTTAGACCACTCGGCTACTCGGCCCCTCCACCCCCCCCGCCCGCAGACAAAAATGGAAGGGCACGGGTTGATGTTAGTGTTAAATAAGTCCACTATGGCAGCTAGTAAATGTTGTCTACAGTTTTTTCGTATTTACAGAATAGAAGAATATTAAAGGTTTATGTGGCTTTCTTGGTCATTCCATCATGCATTTTGGCTATTCAAACCATAGTGTTCATTTTGGCCATTCGAACTATAGTGTTCATTTTGGCCATTCGAACCATAGTGTTCATTTTGGCCATTCAAAGCATAGGGTTAATTTTTGCATTCGAACCATAGTGTGTATTTTGGCCATTAAAACCATAGTGTTCATTTTGGCCATTCAAACCATTCATTTTGAACATTCAACCATAGTGTTCATTTTGGCCATTCAAAACATTCATTTTGACCATTCAAACCATAGTGTTCATTTTGGCCATTCAAACCATAGTGTTCATTTTGGCCATTCAAAACATTCATTTTGACCATTCAAACCATAGTGTTCATTTTGGCCATTCAAACCATAGTGTTCATTTTGGCCATTCAAAACATTCATTTTGACCATTCAAACTATGGTGGTAACTGATATTAGAGATGAGTATCTGCAATTTTACGATTAGGGGGTTACTTAAAAAATCTGGATCTTTTCGACTTTGTCTTTTGAAAACTGAATAAAATTAAAATTGCATGTTCTACCTGTTTGTAATTACAACAATATACCTGCCATAACACGCCGTGTCACACGAAAAACACGATTTACGACTTCCAAACCACATGACACGGTCGCGTTTCGAAAAACACGATTTTCAGTGATCTTAGCCGCAAAGTTTTTTCAATCAAAAACAAACAAACAAACAAACAAAATAAAATAAAATTTCTTGACCACTGTGCTGTAATTATGCTTGTAATCAGTATGTATGAACAGTGAACAGTCCTGCTCAGCTAGACGTATCCTCGGGGCATACAGTTGATATCGAACAATTAAAAAGGTAAGGTGGTCTGAGATAAAGAACCACCTTCTGATATTACTTAACTGGCTGACCATAGGCCTGCTAGGGTGATGTGTCGAGTCAATTTCTGCTGTGGAACAGTCCATTTCGCTAATTCTCATATGTAATGTAGACCAGCCGAATTTGTCTCTAAGTATATCAAAGTGCTGTGATAAAATAACCGATGTTATTACACAACACTGCACTGAATCAAAATGTTGAAACTGTCTTTAAAACAGGTTGTGATCAGCGGCAACGTTTCCATGAAGTCGGAGTTTTACTTCATTTTATTACGACTTTCTTTTCTTAAAATAAGTAATAGAAAATAGTGAGAAGCAGCAAGCTTAGTAAAATTCAACAAATAATTTCTTGACTATACAATACCATGTAAAATGTAAAAATCGAACGTATGGTTTTATGAATTAAATCCCAGATATCCTACAATTACAAACACAAGTCCTAATTATTAAAGTTCTGAATAAACTTCAGTAGAAATCCAAATTAAATCCAATTCTTGAAGTGTTGATGTGCCTATGGTGGCCCTTGATGTGGCGATGTGCCAAGTATTTTGCTGGATCACAATAATACAATCCAAGAATATATCCTTATTTGAAATTTCACTATAAATTTAAGTCTCTAATTTCTAGAATGTTATATTTGAAACACTTTATATATCCAGAGAAGAATCACTTGAATTAAACAATCTGAATAAATAAATTCCAACCCAAATGAATTACTGGGCACAACAATATACAAATAGTTTGGCTAAGATCTTAAAGCACAAATGAATAATTTCTGGAAAAAACACGATTGTATTGTCATCTACTTGACCTCTGTCATAATTGGCATTTTCTAAAAAAAGGTATTACCAAATGGAAAGTAACCTTCTAGAAGCTTCTTAATGCTTACAAAATAAAATCTTCGTTATAATTAGAAGGTCTCTTACTAAAATTATGATATAGAATGTGGAATATATCAAGCAGGCTAGGTATATTTATAGGTTAATTCCAACAATATAGACCGGGACCTAAATGAAATATCCTTACTTCTATTAATAATGATCCTAATATTAAACCCATACATATAGAGAATATGTTAGCTATGTATTAATTGTTTACAGAATGATTTGTAAAAATAGGATTCGGGTCAAGTTGAAAATGAACTTGATTTTGGACAAGGTAAAGTCCAACATATAATGTTACATTATCAATAGCATATATTTAAATAAAAAATAAAGAAAACCCTAACTAACAATGCTAATTAAAAATACATAACGATATATAAAATGTAGTTTGGATACTCCTATGAGTTAGAATTAATTACAATGTATAGTTTCTGCTGTGCTCATTTGACGTCATATGGGCATAATACATGGTGTAACGACCCTGAAGGGCGTGTAAGCATTAAGCCTTCTTAGTAACGCAACAAAATGATGAATGAGAGATATTAGGAATAAATAATGCGACGAGGAATTAAAACCAGGTAATGATACTGAATTTGGAGTGAGCATGAACAGCTGTAATACAAAACAAGCAAGGTCACATGACACAATGCAGATTGATAACAACATCTGTTTCATTGGCCCCTTGGTGTGTATTTCAAAAATGAGAGAGATTTGAATTTTAACTTAACTTTAACAATTTTTCATCATATTGCTACGATATCTGCAGTGTGGCAGTTCATAGTGATGTCTAGCACTGGGGCATCGTGCCACAGCCATGAAGCATCATGTCCAACCCAGTCTCATTATCTTGACACAGGCATGTAGCATCATGTCCAACCCAGTCTCATTATCTTGACACAGGCATGTAGCATCATGTCCAACCCAGTCTCATTATTTTGACACAGGCATTTAAAAAAGCATCATGTTCAACTCAGTCTCATTATCTTGATACCAGGCGAATTAATCCTCACACTAACCTGATAATGCTGAGCGCCAGGAAAGGAAGCTGCTAGTACCATTTTAGTAAGTCTTTCGTATGTGGAGAGAAACATTATCGAATATGTAAGATTAGAATCTCTTTGATATTCAAATGAATAAATGACTGTGAAAATAAGTATTTATACTTAATGACAATGATTACGATATTAGCAAGACATGTTTAATGCATTGCAATATAATGAATGTGTATTGCCTGACATATGGTACATATATTCACTAGATGCATGTGGAGCTTTTTAAATGAGTGAATGTACAAACGCAGCATCTGACTGGTTGCTGAATTTGATGGAACAGCCAGATGTGGCCATGAAATTCAATATGGTGGCATGAATTAGGGTTGTGTTATTCCATGTGGATTTACAAGTTGTCAAGCATTGAATTTGGTCTAGGAATATTTTGTACATATCACGGAAAGGACCCTTCAACCAACCATGATGCAAGTACCATGAGAAATAACGTGTCTAAAATGTATGCCAATGAGTTGTGGATACATTTGTCTGCATAAATTGCATGACTGGATGAATAGATGAGATCAGGCTCATCTATATCAGTACGGGTTTGGGGGCTGATTTAATAAACTGGGTTTGAAACGCAGATCCTGGCCTTCTTCTAAGTCTGTTCATTCTTTCTTTATGACAGGTGCCTTGATGTGTGCCAGTGACATCCTATCACAAGTAGTCATTGAGAAGAGGGGATTCAATCGTGACCAGAAATATGACGCTACACGAAGTCTGCGGTTTTTTGGATTTGGCATGGTTTTAGCCGTGAGTACATTTATATATGAGAATTCAAAACAGGCTGAGAATGGCCTTGTTTGATATCAGAAGATGATCATTGTAAACTTTGATTCTTTCTTGACTGCCACTCCAAAAGATGAGAACCTGAACGGCTTATCTGATGACCTGTCAGTCTGCAACCATCTATCTCATAGCACAAGTATATATTCCCTACTCATCCTAAGTACGGAACGTCGGGAAAGTTGGCACACATTTTCAGCCTGGGGTCTAGACAATCCTAATGAAACTGGAGCTCGTCAAACATCCAATGTGGACAAAACAATGGCAATCTCAAATAATCTTGGTCATATTGAAAAAATGTTCCAATTAAATGATTTCTTAAGACAATCAAATATGGTCACCATTACTAAACCTAAACTAATAAACTTTAAGTAACTGCTAAAAGAATAGCGCAACTGAATTTGACCATATTTAAAAAAGAGCATCCTGACTTTAAGAACTTCACAGTTTGATAATTGATGATTTATTGCAAGTATGGCTGCTGCTGTTGCCAAGCCAGGTTATGGGCCTACTTGTGTTGCATTTAGGCAGCTGTTGGCAAGGCAGGTTTCTCAGGCCATCTTGGAAATTCCTGTCATGAATCTGAAACATTGTTATTTACATTCTGCCTCTTCTCAAGCTAGTTATGCAGGGCCTTGAATGCAAATTATAAAGCTTAAACCTTTGCATTTGGTTCAGTTAAATGTCTGCAAGAACTTTGCACAAATATGTGTTATTGTTACATGTTATTAAGTTATTGTCACACTTTCCAACTTGTACCTTTCCATTATTCGGAACTTAACCTGTTAGTCCTATACAGCCACAGTTGTGCTGAAATTCCATGAAACTCCGAACATCTGTACATATATACCTATCCTTTTACATGCGCATGCAAGAATTTGTATAGATAAAATCTAAATAATTTAATGCTTACAAATGACACCACGATGATTGTTTTCTTTTATAATGTTACAGTTTTCACAAAACATGACATCTTGTTGTTAATATTGGTCATTTTGAAGCCAATGTCGTTGTTAGTATCAGAGATCATTAGCCAATATTTATGTGCATTCTTACTCATGATAGGCTATACCATATCTCCTGACAATGTTATCAGATGCATTCTCTGACATGGTAGGCTATACCATATCTCCTGGCAATGTTATCAGATGCATTCTCTGACATGATAGGCTAAACCATATCTCCTGGCAATGTTATCAGATGCATTCTCTGACTTGATAGGCTATACCATATCTCCTGGCAATGTTATCAGATACATTCCCTGACATGATAGGCTATACCATATTCTCCTGGCAATGTTATCAGATGCATTCTCTGACTTGATAGGCTATACCATATCTCCTGGCAATGTTATCAGATACATTCTCTGACATGATAGGCTATACCATATCTCCTGGCAATGTTATCAGATACATTCTTCAGTATGATTGGCTATTCCGTAACTCCTGGTATTAGATACATTCATCCACATGGTAGGCTAGACCGTAACTCCTGGTACTGGTATCAGATGCATTCTTACACATGACTGGAAGGAGTTAGTTTGGGGCTTTTTCAGCATTGAACAGCAAGAAAGGTTGTTAATGCATTTGCCTTACCACATTACAACTGCCATTTTAGTCTCATGTATGAAAGCATGGTAAGATTATAGGTACAGCATGCAGCTGCAGTGTTAGCAAAAGGGTAAGGGTCAGTGTTGAAGCTTTGCTCACCTGGCCTTAAGCCCAACTGAGTTAGCTTTTCCTATGGTCTTTTGTCATGCATTGTTCTTTGCATATTGTTGAACAGTTCACAATTGCTATTTGCGACTTTTCTTAAAATTCCTGTTTCCTTAATATATTTCAGTAGCTCACTGTCACAACCAGTGAGACATAGATCAGACTTGTAAACAGCATTTTGTTGTTTCTTAAGAGTTGTATTGCCATTTTGAAATGATATTGGTAAATGTGCAGACTTAAAATGGGTAATACATTCAATTGATTACGATGGAAATATGACTAAAAACAATGATTTCAGTGGTTTTATTGAGTTTGAGATGCTTATTACTTTTTCCATATCGTTAATAATTTCTTCATATATACTGTTTTGATACACAATATTGACTTCTGAAATTATCACATTTATATACAATATATACTTGTTTATAAGTTGAGGCTAGCTGAAAATAACATAGAGTCTCATCTGCCATTACATAATATTCCAGCAGAACAGGGTCAATGTTGTTTGCTCCAGCAGACTTTGTAGACCCAGACCTGCTGCCACATTATGCAGTAGCAGATCTGGGTCTGTACAGTTTGTAGTTGGACCCAGCTTGTGAGTGTATATAGTACCAGCATCAGTCATCCAATAAAGAGCATGGGTGGCATCAAGCAAATTCTAGTCAACATCACAGTAGGAAATTTTAAACACATGATATATTTCTATGTTAATGCTTGTAATGATTTAAACATGCACTCTTCATCTTTCAAATATTGCCTTTAATTAATTTAGAAATCCATTTAATACTCTGATAGTCAAAGAATACTATTGTGAATGTTCATAATGATTAGTGAAATGTAATTCCTAACTATAGGATTTTCCAGTCTTTTTTACTATTTGCATTAGTACATGTATTTATTATTCATGATAGCACAACAAGCCCTAACAACTTCATTTATATCACTTTTGATGGCTTCACTTGGTAGTTTTTGATGTGGAGGAAATCAGGAAAGTACCACCCTTCAATGAATGTACTCAAACCTTTTCATTTGTGAAAGTAGTAATTGAACTCAAATCTACAGGTGTTCAAGCCTCTGCTATCATTCTGCCAACTCCATTCAAGATAGGTCACATGACAACTCTGGTATCACTACACCAACTCCATTCAAGACATGTCGCATGACAACTCTGATATCACTCCACCAACTCCATTCAAGACAGCTCACATAACAAGGTAACAGCATTGCATACAGCTCTTATTGGAATGCAGAAAATCCAAAATATTCCTTTGCAGCATATATGAGGAACATTCTTTGATCAGTCAAATGAAAAAAATTAAACAATATTATGATTTTAATTCCAGAAGGACATTAGAAATCAGTTTGTCAGTAAATGTTGCAAGACAGATTGCACTCATTGCTCAAACAGGATTGCAGTTTCCCAAACCAGTAGTCCCAGAAAGTGGTAAATGGATCCAAATGCACTTGGGGCTTTTAACCAATGATTGGACCCACCTCTGAAATATATCCTTGGTCACAAGGACCCTGTTGACTTTTACCACCATGCAGTGGATAGCCCAGCTAGGTCCTGGGAAAATAACAAAGTGAAATGAAAGTGAAGAACCCTAACTTAGATTTAGATGCCTAATGTGAGCTAATGTAATTTAATGTAAATTAAATTGAATAATGAGTACAATTCATGCAATTCACACCTTCATGGCTAACAAATGTAAAATTTATATTGGTTCAGAAGAATATTGTTACTTCACTATATCAACCTGACATCATTTTATGTTTTGCATCTTTCACATGATGACATCATAATATTTATGATGTCAAAGTTTTCTCAAGGGATGGTATCATATAACATCCATTGATATAAACAAATTGCAAGAAGGCAGTATTTTTGCTGTTTCTTCCCCAGACTGATGTCTGTAAATTCTCTATGCCAGTACAGTCTGGGTAGGCTGAGACTGCTCACAAGTATACAGTAACCATTGAATATTCATGTACCTAGTTTACCAGATGACATCGTGTACACATTACACACCCCAACAGTGGTCAGCGTTGCATCTCATTGAATGAAAAGACCTATTCTTAGCTGAAACATTCCCAAGTTTCTTTTTCCCATGTATGAATTTAGTGCAAACAATTCCATAATGGTATCACATTTCTTTTGACATGTTTCTAGTTTTCTTATAGACTTTAGGATGTGACTTAGGTGTCCTCCATTTTCTGGAAATTTCCACCATTTTATGCTGTATCACTCCATCAGAGTATTTCTGAGATTGATCTTGGCCGAAAAACCACAAGTTGTTGCAATTGTGGCAAATGGCTTCATGATCACTGCTCTCAGCATGCAACAAACTCTGCAGTGACTTCCTCCACTTCCAGCTTTATACAGATAAACAAAACTTTGAATCAAATTAAATTTAGAAATCCATGAAATATTAAACAAGCAGTCAGTTTGGTACACATTCCAAACCAAACACAGATTATTGATATTCAAGCAGCTGTTTTAAAGTCATTTTGATTTCAAACTGCTATAAAATTCAAAGAATGTTCCTCATATATGCTGCAAAAGGTAAGTCAGAGAGTTCTCAGATTTACTGTGATTCATGTATGGAATTCCATCAAACTTGATTCCATATGTACAAATCATTTTAATTGCTCTTAAACAAGACATTATTCAAGATGGACCACTTTCAGGAGTATGAACTATTAGCACAACAGGAACTATATCCAGTTTCAGTATTCAATAAACTGGTATATAATATTAGATTGAGTCATTCAGTATCTGTGGGTTGCAGCAAGTTTTTAGCTTTTACACTGAAGATTGACTAGGCCATGGTTTATTTCCTTCACTTTTAGTGGACCTACATGTATTGTTTGTTGTTTTCTGTCCTGCTGTGCTGCACCTTCTCTATAGTTTTACTGAACTGGATAGGTTGTGTAGGTTACCATTACATGCAAACTGGATGGCCTAATCCATCATGCTGTAGAGTTAATACATGCATATCCATTAGGCCCTAGAGTTATTTTATGCAGCCTGGATAACCTAATCCATTATGCCCTAGAATTTTTTTATGCAAACTTGATTGCCTAATCCGTTAGGTCTTTGAGTATTACATGTAAACTAGATGGCCTAATCTATTATTTCTTAGAAGTAATACATGCAAACTGGATGGCATAATCCATTATGCTCTAGATTTTTTGGATGCCAGCTGAATGGCCTAATCCTTTATGCCCTAGAGTTATTACATGCAAACTGGATAACCTGTACCACTATATCCGATAGATAATATTAACTGTTTGTCTTGTATTTGTTTTGTGTTATTAAAACAATAACTGCCAAATACAATATCATATTCAGGCAGATTTCAGCACAAATTCAATATGTTATATGTGGGTATCATACAGAATGCCATATGTACCTCATTATTCCTCTGCAATTTTACTGTGGTTGGATGAAAAACTTGATCACTGTTCAGAAATGGAAGCATAATATTCAGATAAAACATTTAAACAACTGACCAGTATTTTTCTGGATTAACAATTCCAGTGTTTTTCTCAAGATTGAAAAAAAATGTGTCCTTCACCATGAAATTATGTGCAAATATTATAAAATAAGGGGGGATGTTGGAGCACAACCTGATGATCTATTATTCTAACTGAAGAGGGACATATGTTCACATGGGAATAGATTCACAATTATTGTAAACAGTTAATACCTAGAATAGGATTGAATCTGGATGATTACTTTGGACATAGTCTCAGAATAGGATTGAATCTGGATGATTACTTTGGACATAGTTTCAGAATTGGATTGAATCTGGATGATTACTTTTGACATAGTTTCAGAATTGGATTGAATCTGGATGACTACTTTTGACGTAGTTTCAGAATTGGATTGAATCTGGATGATTACTTTTTACATAGTTTCAGAATAGGATTGAATCTGGATGACTACTTTTTACATAGTTTCAGAATTCGATTGAATCTGGATGATTACTTTGGACATAGTTTCAGAATAGGACTGAATCTGGACGATTACTTTGGATATAGTCTCAGAATAGGATCGAATCTGGACAATTACTTTGGACATGTCTCAGAATAGGATTGAATCTGGATGATTACTTTGGACATAGTTGCAGAATTGGATTGAATCAGGATGACTACATTTGACATAGTTTCAGAATTGGATTGAATCTGGATGACTACTTTTCATGTTGTTTCAGAATTGGATTGAATCTGGATGATTACTTTGGACATAGTATCAGAATAGGATTGAATCTGGATGATTATTTGGACATAGTCTCAGAATAGGATTGAATCTGGACAATTACTTGGACATAGTCATTTAGAAGTAGTTACACGCTAGTGTACAGCTTAAAGTTATTTAGAAGTAGTTACACACTAATGTACAGTTTAAAGTTATTTAGAAGTAGTTATGCACTAATGTACAGTTTAAAGTTATTTAGAAGTAGTTACACACTAATGTACAGTTTAAAGTTATTTAGAAGTAGTTACACACTAATGTTAAGTTTAAAGTTATTCAGAAGTAGTTATGCACTAATGTTAAGTTTTAAGTTATTCAGAAGTAGCTACACACTAGTGTACAGTTTAAGGGCATTTAGTAGTTACACACTAGTGTACAGTTTAAAGTTATTTAGAAGTAGTTACACACTAATGTACAGTTTAAAGTTATTTAGAAGTAGTTACACACTAATGTACAGTTTAAAGTTATTCAGAAGTAGTTACACACTAATGTACAGTTTAAAGTTATTTAGAAGTAGTTACACACTAATGTAGAGTTTTAAGTTATTCAGAAGTAGCTACACACTAGTGTACAGTTTAAGGGCATTTAGTAGTTACACACTAGTGTACAGTTTAAAGTTATTTAGAAGTAGTTATGTACTAATGTACAGTTTAAAGTCATTTAGAAATAGTTACACACTAGTATACAATTTAAAGTTTTTTAGAAGTAGTTATGCACTAATGTACAGTTTAAAGTTATTTAGAAGTAGTTACACACTAGTGAACAGCTTAAAGTTATTTAGAAGTAGTTATACACTAGTGTACAGCTTAAAGTTATTTAGAAGTAGTTACACACTAATGTTAGTTTAAAGTTATTTAGAAGTAGCTACACACTAGTGTACAGTTTAAGGGCATTTAGTAGTTACACACTAGTGTACAGTTTAAAGCTATTTAGAAGTAGTTATGCACTAATGTACAGTTTAAATTTATTTAGAAGTAGTTATACACTAGTGTAATTGTTTGGGAATATTCTAAGCCTGATTCCCTTTTGGTTTCTCAGCTACAGTTTTATTTTGGGGTACCGGTATATCTATTATGCCCATGTCGCAGACACAAGACTTGCAAATTCATTTTGCTTGTCTGGGTCACAACCAAATGGCTCCAGGACAGACATGTCCAGGTCAAGGATGGACACTGGGGCACACATTGGTAGTGGCGCTATGCCTGGACTGATACAAATATCCCCAGGTCAATATAAGGTATTCAAAGATAATGGTATTAGAGCCACCTTTAGTAATGTCATGGTCATCTTCAAAGGACAAACAACAACAACAACAGTTATAGAGCGTCAGGCAGTAGCCAGTGATGTGTATTTATTAAATAAATGTGTTAAAACATATTATGCTTGTAAGCTAAGTCAAATGGAAACTGCACAGATCCAGATTTGCCATCACATAATGCATAACAATACACATACAAGCTCAAGTCGACATATGGATTGTATATTTTTTTGTAAATTTACAGTCTACATTTATTCCAGCTGAAGGAAACTATTGGTGATTGATTTTTGTTGGAAAAAATCCTCAAATATATTTTAAACAGGATCTTCAACATTTATCTGATGAGTTTATAAAATTTATGTAGGAAGAGATGAAAAGATCATGAGAACTGACCACACCCATAGAGGGAAAGATCATCCAGGTATAGTGACCTAAACTTTATTTGAAAAACTTTCTAGGACTGTAATTTTAAAATCAGTTTACAGTAAATCACTTTATGCAATAGCAGGTCATTATCCAAGTCTTAGAATGTATTTGGAAAAAAAAAAAACATATGAACAACACAGTAAATAAAATTATAGATTATGAAAATAATATTTCTCTCTGTACATACAGAGAGTATCAAGCTTGACAGAAAATTATTTGTTGATTTAATAAGAGACAAACTGTGCTGCTTTATGTTGTTTCATTTCTATGATCTGCATGACATACTTTAAGTAAATTGCTATTCTATGTAACGATGTATGAGACAACTATTATATGTTGAACTTGACAAGTATTTATAAAGTTAGTTCTCACATGACATGGCTCCAAAACAAAATGTAATGACAAGAACACACAATCATGACAATTTAAAATCTGAAAAATAAGCATAAATACCTTTCATTTACAGTAGCAAAGCACATATGTACGTGCATTTAGCAGTGGAACTTGCGATAATAACAACAAAGTATGCTACGTATTAAGTGTCTGACTTTCTAACCCAAATTATTGTTTCATTAGTCTAAAACATAAATAATGAAATTTGCTGTAGTTTCCTTCAACTGGAATTGCAATCCATACACAATACACAAGGTGTAAATCAATCAGAGCTTGTATATGTTTTGTTGTTCATTATATATAACTGCCATAACATCACATGTGATGCTAAAAATAAAATTGTTTTCCTAAACCTCTTGATATGGACATTTATTCCTTTCAAGTGTATTAAATACTTTAAAGGAAATAAACAAATTATTTTCTTTTATTCAGATTTGAATTTCGATTCATTTTATATAGACTTATATGGAAAGGCTGCCTATTCTCAAGTCACTTTTTTGATGTCATGCACACTGACTACACCTTGGACCTCAAAACACACATTTTGAGTCTTAAAACCCATCAGCACTGTAAGGGAATATTGACTTTATGATTGTGTGATGGCAGATCTAGGTCCATGCAGCTTGAAGTAGGTCTTGCCTTTCAAGTGAGTACATATACATATGATATGTTTTATGACACCATAATTCAATAAATACATATCCTTAATTAACTTAATATATATGACTGGTTGATACTAAAATATCATTAGATTCCAGTACCTTAACTATCTTTCCCAGGGACTGTTTATAAAAGTCTATTTACACTGTATTTACTGGTACATAGTGTGTACCCCAGTGTCCACTCTTGACCTGGTAATATCTATCCTGAGGCCAAATCTGGTACTAAACTGTACAATTGTTGTCAACAAATATTTGCTATTGACAACATTTGATTGTAGCATGTTTACTTCTTGTATCCCAGCTTAACTACCTATTGTTTACACAGCCAAAATACAGTTGCATAACAAAACAATCAGAATAAAAGATTTAATGTTCACTTTGGACATGATCTGGCCAATTCAGCCCGGTTAAAATGTACATGCCACTTTGTGCCATCAGCTGTTTTCAAACACGATCAAAACTGAATAATGCAAACATGTACATGAGAAAAAAGAAAACTATTTATCAAATAAAAGTGCATCATAGAAATGGGCATACATATCATAATTAAATGCAACCATAGAAATTTGCTTTTCTCATTTTGCAGTTTGTTTTAATTTAATGGCCACATTTCTGATTTGAAATCTTTAACATAATTGAAGTAATATGACAATTGATCACACCAGTGGCCTAAGTAATTATCCTAAGTGTGGGACATCACAGGTTTGGTTGGCCTGGTGTCTGGAACTGGTGGGACATCACGCTACATGTCTGTGGCATGATGCTGCAGTGCTCGACATCGCTATAAACTGCCACACTCCAGACATCATAGCAATATGACTGAAAAATTGTTAAAAGTACGTTAAAAATCCAAATTACACACACTCACATACTCATGCCAATTACGGCACTTTTAAAAACAGCAAATATAAGCTAAGATTTGGATAAGTGAAGTGAATGCCACTATGGTGATAAGTAATTTATCATAATGAGATCCCAAACTAATCTGCATGATTAAAGGATTGTGAAAGCCTTATCAAAGGCATTTTGTAGTCACAGCCTACATAATTAACTGTTGATCAATGATCAGTGATGATTTAATTGATGGGTGATGAAAGATAATCACATTCTGGCACAGATGCAAACAGATCAGGAGAGTTTACCTTTATAACGTTTTCTTTACAAGGTTACTGTGACAGATACAAAATGACCATTCATCACACTTTTGTTATGAAAGGTAATATTTAGTTACTATACATATGCAGTCAAATGTATCATTATTGAACCCACTTAATGTAGATACTTCCATTCACAGTTCTGTTTTTTAATGGTAATTATATAATCCTTAGAACTAATTATCCATATGACATCTGTATCTCCAAATAGTCCTGATAATCAACATTTTACTGGACAATCGGCATTTTACTGGACAATCAGCATTTTACTATATTTAAATAGTGTTGGTCAGCTAGGTGACTGACATTAAACCAGAATATCATCAACCCTAACTTCGTGCATGTACTAATAGTATCAGTCAGCAACCATTGTTTGACATTGACTGAAATTTGGCAGTTTGTTGATTGTTTGAAATCCTGGAACCGGATCATACCAAAAGATAAAAGTATGAATCTCAGCAGCCAACCACCCCAATACATCTGCCCACAATTACAACCAATTTTGCTCTATACGCACTGAAGATCTACAGTAGTGAAAGGCCATTAATAGTAAAACAGTGTCCATTTAAGACAACTACAGTAGACAAAAAAACCATTAGAGGTAAAAATGCCTCCATTTAAAAGAGCTAGTATTAAAAAGACATTAGATGTAAAACAGTGTCCATTTATAAGAGCTACAGGTGGCAGTCTACAGTTTTGTATTTTTCATAGGTTACATTTTCAAGAAAAAGAATTTCCCCGGGTTTCCTCACTGGTTATACTGGCTATTTATAAAAGACCACATATATCTTAGGTATTGTTCAAAGAACCTTTAATTCCCTTTATTGTGGTGTATGATTGATGGGTGTAATATGGGTTATAGAGTATACAACTTGGTCTTACTTCAAATGTGTACCTTTCAAATAACTGCTAGCTCCACTTGGTCATTTTCTCTTCCTGGTCTTCAGAGGAGAATTGTAAAACAAAAAGAGCTCATAACTTTATTTACATTTTACTTTCAGGAGCTGATATTGTCTAGTTGGGCTAAATTCATTTTCCCAATTTAAATAGGTGCTAAAAATAGTGTACTTCAGACTAATTCAGTGTGATTTTTTGAGCATAAGGGAGCTGTCATTTTAGTTAACAGTGTGCTTAGATCATGTACAATTTTCATAAGTTTAGTATCCAAAGAAATGTCAGCCACATTACATCAAAGTAGCATAGAGGCATGCCAACTGTGCATGTATCAAATGCAAACAATTTCACCTTACATACGTCACTCTCCCAAAAGCACATAATAACTGGTGAGCACCCCCACAATAGTCAAAGTCCATTTAGGTAAAAGGATCTCCATTTAGGAGAGCTACAGTAGTCAAAGACCATTACAGGTAAAACAGTCTCCATTTAGGAAGCTGCAATAGTCAAAGGCTATTAGAGATAAAACAGCCTGCATTTGAAAAGAATTTAGTAAATTGCACACTGAAATGAAGTTGAATTTTAGATGGTTAACAGTAATGCCTAGTGCAGATTAAGACTCAGTCTTGGTATTTTTCATATATTGTGCTTATACAATTTTTCTGATCAGTTTCAATAAAGACTACATCAAACATAATGTATGTTTATCCCAAATAACCTTAGGCAAAGTGACATTAGTTGCATGTCTTCACAGAAAATGTAATGACTGGGTCGAGTCATCTTATTTAGACATCCACAACTGTTACAGAGGAAGAAATACTTTATATTAACCAAGAAACATATGCACAATTTTTCATCATAATTCTAAGTAGAATTTGACCAACTTTGACATGAGCATCCTAGCATAGGGAACTTTCAATATTGGACAAAGATTGTTGAAGTTTGATCCAGTATGGATGAAGACAGTCATCAGAGAAACCTGGAAACATTTTTTATGTAATCAGAAGCTTTGGAGAAATTTCACCAGAAAACATACTACTGCCCCAGCTTTCTTGGTCAGCTGCTCTTGCATTTGGCTATTAGGAAGGTGGCATTTAGATGAGAGATCTCAGGCCCACATAGGTCTCTTGCTACTTAAATACAACCAAATTTAAACTTTTCTCAACATGTATTAACTTTGTCTAACAGTTTTCTCACAAAATCAGTGAGTTTTGCTACAATTTCGTCTTCACCAGAGAAAGCATGTGCTTCTATGTTTGGCATATCTATGATGATTAGTGTTCATTTTACACACTTAATAGATACATAATGGTATTAAAGAAGTAATTTTAATTTGCATTTTTATTTTATGTCAACTGATTTACTGATCTAAAGGTTATGGTAGAAAGTTAGGCCCTTTCCATGCTTTTATTTCTTTCTCTTTTGCTAGTGAAGGATATTGTAAAATTTTCAGTTGCTTCAAAACTATCTTAAAAGTAAGTTTTAATCTGGAGTAAATATGAAAAGGCATTGGAATGTTTAATATATATCATATTTGTGAAAGACCAATTTAGAAAACAAGAGGGTGGATCTCTGTTTTTGTGTTAGTTTTAATGTAATTTTTATTGAAGACTAATGTTCATTTTACTCATTGTAAAGCTATTACAATATTTGAAACTATAAAGTTTTATTCAAGTGAATATAATATGTATCTCTTCATGGGAGAGGTAAAAGAAGGGAGATCACAACTCACCCATGAGGCATCATACTTCGCAGGTGGTCAGCCCTTCCTGATGGAGGTTGACTAGTGTTTACACCCAGGTGTGAAAATTGTTGCCTCAATGGAAGATAAACATGTTTCTTTAAATCTTGGGTAGATTCAAATCTTATTCATCCAAATTCCTTGTTGCAGTGGAAAATGTTTGAATTATCCAGAATTCAGATGCATGCATGTGGGTTATACAAAATCTGCATTTTGGGAAAGATACAAGTGTTTCAAAGAATATAGGAATAATTCAAACCAACAAGGCTCAGAACAATGAGGTTGTTCTATAAAACTCTGTGGATGTCAGTTTGTGTGGATTGCATGGTATTACTACAAGTATGAATTTAATGAGCCAATAAAAAAATATTTTATCTGCAAGGACAAGCAGTTCTTGTTTTAGCATTTTCATTGGTATCAACGTTTGTGCTTTTGAGACAATTTATGGTTTTTGATTTGCACTTAAAATTTTTGGATGGAGAAGAGGGTCATGTTGTCTTTACAAATAAAATATTTTTTTACTGGGTCTTTGTAGCAATACCATGAAATCTATGCAAATTCACACTTGACAAATTATATGTCACCTCGCATCCAGGCCAAAGTATCCAAGTAGATAACATTTCTTATTTGACTAAGCAAACCACACCATAGCCCCTAACTAAAGACCATACAGTTAGAATACATTATGATAATAACCATTTATGTTGACATATGACAATGGTTTTTCTTTCTAGGGCCCAGTGTTTAGAACATGGTACTGGATGCTTGATAAAACATTCAGAATGGCCAAATTTGGAAATTTAAAAATGGTATTTTTTGATCAGGTAAGTTAGTATTCCTTTTATAGTATGATCAAATATAGATTCTTATCACTTTTAGTAAAAGAACTTATTCAAGAGATTTTCATAACCAAATGGTTTTAACTAAGTGCACCACCATAACAAAACGGATATTTATAGCTCACTTTGCCATAATAACCAAATATTTTTAGCTTTCTTTGCCATCACTAATTAAATGGATGTTAGCTCACTTTGCCATTAGAAATATCATTTTTAATTCATTTTGCTAATGGTCATTAGTGAGCCTTTGCTACAGCCGTTCATCCATGATGAATCAATTGCACTTTGCTCATCAGTAATTACTTATCACTTAAGAGATTTTATCTCTAGATAGGTTCTGGTTAAATATTGTATGACAGATTACATTGTAAAGATCTTTAATTGATCTAAATATTGAGATACCTGCTTAATTGATTATTAAAATCTGGCATTTGAATTCCTGAACATGTAGCTAAGTATCTCAACAGAATTTAGCTGACCTGTCCATAAGGTTATGAGATTATGGTGTATCATGTATAGTTGATACAAATTTATCCCAACTTGATTTACATGCTTTCATTTAATGTTATTTAAGATGAAGAAATAACATTCATTTTGTGCCACTGTGCTTATTTTTATGACATCAGTGGTGCCAATGTGCTGTGACTCAACTGCAGCTTATATACATGCATTTACATTACTTTCGATTTACACCAATTTTCATTTATGCCATAACCTCAGGAATGCATCTGAGGCATTAATCAAGTGTCACATGTATCTGATGTGTGTCAGTCAACAATTTATGTTGTAATCTTCTTGAAAACTACTAGACATCTTTGAAACAAACTTGATGTAAAGCATCCTGCCAAGAAGACCTTCCAGTTTGGTTCACAGAGAGACCAATCATCCATAAAATAGGGTGTCATTGTTAGGAGAAATTGAGAAATCTTTAAATTACTTCTCATAAACCATTGTGTAGCATTTGAATAACTTTGACTGAATGCATACTGGCATGAAGGCTTTAAAATTTGTTTACAGATATGGCCACCATTGCTAAAAACATAAAAGCTTCTAAATTACTTCAAGTTAGGTATAACCAAAAATTGAAAAACCTTGAAATGACCTCTAACAGAAATATCACTGAACAGTATTTGAGCAGATATGACAGAGAGAATCCTACCATGAAAGCATTTGATTTATTTATTTTGTTACAAGTAATATCAATCTGCACTACCATAAAATAGCTGCCATTACAAAAATAGAAAAACTCATGTATGACTTTTTCACACTTGACAGGCCAATTCTAGAGTGATGATTTTCTAAATGCAACAAATGTAGCCATTCTGTTATCAAATATACATGCTGTTACTAAAAATATAAAAACCTTTACATGTCTACATTTAAAGAATTTTTGAACAGAATTTAACCAAAGCATCTGGGAAGAAGGAAGTCTGGTTACCTTGTTTCTCTGAGCTAGGGGTGCCTTTATAGGTTTTGTTTCAGTTTCTTTGGACAGAGTTTCAACCTTTATTTATGACCAAATTGTTTGCAGATGGCACATCTTGATTTGGTCACATCTGTTGATCCATCCATGCATTCATCTATTCCAAGCAGCTAGCAAGAATACATAGAAACACTTGATGTAAACAAGTGAAATTTGTATAGAATATTTTTTACTGATGTGGACAAGTAAAATTTTTATAGCATATCAATATGAGAATGTCTATGTTAGATTTCCTATAGATCCAAGGTAGCTCAACTGGTACAGAGTCTACCTGTGATCCAAGGTTATGGGTTCAATACCCACCCAGGTCAGCCCAGGTTGGCTTACGCAGTGTGAAAGACAATTAGATCCCATTTCCTCTGTATAATAAAGCCAGTAATGTTAAAAATGCCCAAAAGTTCTAAATTGTTTAAAAAATTGAAAACTTTCTCCTATGGCAGACAAAAACATATATCAAGGTAGAGAATCAGGGATACTAGCAGTAAAAACAATCTGCACACAAACACATACATCAGGGTATGGAACCAGGGATGTTGGAAATTAAGACAATCTGCACACAAACACATGCTTGCGGGTATGGAACCAGGAATACTGGCAGTAAAAACAATCTGCACACAAACACGCACCTCAGGGATGGAACCAAGGATGGTGGAAGTTAAATCAATCTGAACACAAAAATGCAGTTTCCAGACCACTTTTTCAGGAAAATTTAATGTCCCAAGATCACCCCCAAATGACTGAAGTTTTATTTGTAGTTTTGTTCTGTTTCAGGTTGTGTTTGCACCATCATTTATTCTGTTTTTCTTCATTTCCATGGCTGCGATGAAAGGAGAGAGTATGTGTGAGATTAAAGACAAAATTAACAAGGTAATTGTAACATCATACTTTCAAGTTTCATACCAGTATAACTGTTACTTGACAATTTTTAGCAGGAGTTGAACAAGATGACAATTGATATGCTTCTAATTCTTTCACTTATTGTCATTTTTTGTTTTGACTGTGGAGCACAGGTGAGATATAATGATCAATTTTCCAATGGTGCTGTCATCATAGGTGTCAATTTTAAGACTTTGCATTGAGCTTACTTTCTCTGACACTTTTGTGTTTTCAGTCATAAAATTTGATGGGTGTATTCACCTTGGAAAGTATAACTTATCATGCAGGTCACAATGATATACTTTTCAGCTCAGTTTCACTGATACTGGTGAATGCACAGTCATGAAGCTAGGTAGGTATATTTATATGGGATAGTATTACACACCACAGCAAAAGTAGGTCACAGTGATGTAGCTTTCACCCTCCAGTGATTTATATCAAGTTTCTGCATTTAGCTTAGTTTCTCTGACACTTTTGTATGTAGTTATGGAACTTGATTGGTTCAGTCATTGTGGAGGATAATACACATTGCTGTCAAAAGTACCTCACAGTTACCAACAGTTTTTGCTCTAGAAACTATAAGGTTTTTGGATTATGCCATAAAGGAAAATGATCATATCACTAACGTAGTTTTACGCATTATGGCAGCAAAATTCTTTGAGAATATAGCATTTGAATATTTCATTAAAACACGTACCACTGCTGTCTTAAAACTCTAGATGTCAACAACCATATTTCTTGAAAGTCCAGTGTACAGTAACATGTGGATCCAGTCATTAAAGCTGCAAGTCAGGACCATGACAAAACTAAAGATGGCAGAAGTAAAGAATCTCATTACAAATATATCTTATATTTTAATGTGTTTTAAGACTTCAGCTTCATTTTCCTTTTGTCTCCTTTTTAGGATTATTTTGCTGTGATGTGTACGAATTACCAGGTAAGCAGTTCATATAATGATAAATTTGTGAAAATAAACTTAAGTTAAACCTAATACAAGTAAATTTCTAAAGATGTGAATGAGGGGTTAGTTACATTTTTATAACAGCATATTCATTCATCATGAACATTAAAGGAAAGTTAAGAGTGAAAAATAGCTCAAATCATGGATTTACGTAAGTATTAGCTTTGTTAATATAAAACAAATAATAATTGCAGTTTGGGCATATTAATATTGGTCCTTGCCCAAGCCAAATATACATGATAGAGTCCAATCCAGTCTCTGTTTTTCTTCATGGTAACGGATGCCTTAAAAGGTTGCAGTATGGATAAGTCACAAAAAAGTAAAAATTGTAACTATTTACTTTCAACATATTAATGAGGTGATCTGGCATCCGACTGGCTGACCTTGTTCCCATTCCAGATGCTGTATTTCTGATTGGCTGACCTTGTTCCCATTCCAGATGCTTTATTTCTGATTGGCTGACCTTGTTCCCATTCCAGATGCTGTATTTCTGTTTGGTCAACCTCCTGTCCATTCCAGATGCTTTATTATGATTGGCTCATATTATTTCCACTCCAGATGCTTTATTTCTGATTTGCTGACCTTGCATCTGTTTCAGACGTTGTATTTCTGATTGGCTGAACTTGTTTCCATTCCAGATGCTGATTTTCTCATTGAAGGACCTTTTTCTCAGTCTGGATGCTATATATTCTGCATAATAATTTGGTGATCTTACTGATCTTTTTACCACCATAGTGGCTATGATTCTGTGCAGATTTTGTTTCACCTTGGTGTCTATATTAACTCATATCAATAAGGACATTGGGTCAGTTAGGAATTTACATACTAAAAATGTGTGCCTTTTCCAAATTTCACCCTAACAATACCCAGATTAGAAAGCTAGGATGCAAATTCTGATGAGTAAAATGACAAAATCTTAGTTCACATTTTACATTTCTAAGTAGAAAAACAAGAAAGAGCTTTAAAAAAATAAGAAAAAATAAGAAACCTGTATTCATCATGTTAATATTATGGGAAATAGAAACATTTTGCCACACTGTGTTGTTTAATCTGTGTGATTTGGATTTTTAACATAGCTTTAAAAAACAATTTAGTCATATCACTTTGATGTCTACTGTGTTGCAGTTTATAGTGGTGTCTAGCATTGGGGCATCATGCTGCAGATATGTAGCATCATGTCCCACCCAGTCACATTATCCTGACACCATGCCGACCAGTCCTAATACTAACCTCTTAATGCTGAGCACCTAGCAAGGCAGCTGTTAGTAACATTTTTATAAGTCCTTGGTATGACTCAGCCGGGGTTCGAACCCGCGACCCTGCATCCAAGGCAAATGCTCTAACCACTAGGCCACCGGAGCGATCTCTGCATTGTTTAATATTGCTCAGTAACTCTTTTATGACAGTTCATCCCACTTTACAACTATGCTTATCAACCACTATATTGTATGATGCTGATCAACAACTTTTTTAGGATAGTTCAACCCACCTTTAAACTGTTCTCACCAACCACTGTATTGTATAACATTGTTAAATAACTCCTTAGTACTGTTCAACCTGCTTTATACCTATGGCTTTTCCTCATTATATTGTGGTGGTCAGGGTCCATAACCAAAAACTACATTACAGTGAGAACTGTGTTATATGTGAAGCTATGATATATTGAGCATAGCATAATATACTGAACTGTGATATAGTGGGAACTGTGTTATGTAAGAACTGTGATATACTGAGTATAGAATAATATACTGAGCAGTGATATAGTGGGAATGCTTAAAACAATAGGTTCTCAAAAGGAAATAAACATATACCATTAATTTGCATGATGATTTCTTGCATCCTGTATTGTTATAAATTGGTATGGGGACCATAGTAGTACCATGTTGTGTCTGCAATCATGTTATAACGAACCTAACACACATGCTGTCTTGTTTTGGTTTTTTTTACTCTGAAACTTCCCAGTATGGCTCATTATGTACACAATTTTTGAATTCCAAGAGTCCAAGGACCCACTTTGGAGATGGTAGGAAAATTTCTCAGTGATATTATGTCAGATAGTGAAGCTTGTTACCACCCTAAAGACTTTTTATCACCATATTTTAATCAAATTTTAGAAAAGTCCTTATTTCATGAAGATCTTAGATGAGTTCAGATGAGCAGAATAATTAAATGATATGGCATTTGATTGGCCAAGATTGCTATAACCAGAGGTTTTATTTATCTATACCAATTTATATCAGCTTGGAGATATGTAGTCTTGTCTCATTAAGGTCATGGAATGAATATATACTAGCTACAGGCCAGTTTTGTCACCAATGCTAAAAGAACAAAAGTTTCTTAGGTCACCATATGTTGCATTTTCTCCTTCATGTGGTCTAGTCTGTTGGGAATTTGTTTTCTGATCTTTGAGTAGATAGTTCGTTCTTTTCATCACTGCCTGTGTCAGCAGCATTCACTAACATCAGAAGATTTGCCCCACAGCAAACTGTTTTCTCTTCCATTTGTACACTGCATGACCACAGAAAAAGTGAAGAATTAATGTGGACTCTCTTTCTTTTTACTGCAATGTTTGGAAAAGTGACTCTGGGCTGTTTTAATATGGTATAATGCTAGGAAAATTAATAGAATTGATGTGAAACTTTACGGTGACAAAAAAGTCATTCACAACAATCTGTGTGCTTTGGGCTTTGCAGGAGTTGCACTAATTTTTTTAAGTTTCCAATGTCCTGGTCATCTGAAGCCTGAAAATACCATCACTGAACTCCAAAATCATACCAGTTTATTATATGTTGGTCATTTCTCTCTCTCTCTCTCTCTCTCTCTCTCTCTCTCTCTCTCTCTCTCTCTCTCTCTCTCTCTCTCTCTCTCTCTCTCTCTCTCTCTCAACATGTGTGTGTGTGTGTGTGAACATTGATTTATCTACTAAACTGTCAAATAAAACACAATAATGAAGTAAAATTCACTAGACAATTCAAATTGTTTCTTTGTCAGATTAGTTGGATTATCGGTAAAGGTGTTTCTTACAAAGATTAATTCAGAGGTGACTAGGTCTAGTTTACACTGTATTTCTTTGTGGGATTAATAAGCAGTAATGGTGGCTAGGTCTAGTTTACACTGTATTTCTTTGTGGGATTAATGAGCAATAGAGGTGAGTAGGTCTAGTTTACATTGTATTTCTTCGTGGGATTAATGAGCAATAGAGGTATTGGTGACTAAACTGGCTTGGTCATTATGTTTTCACAGGTGTTTAAACACTTTATAACTACAAAGCACAAGACAATAAAGTTAAAAGCTGATTTCCTTTACTTGTCAGACATACATTCTAACTGAATTGTTGCCCGAGGGTAAGTTCTATAGATGTTACATAAGTTCCTCACACCATTTTTTCTTTACTATATATGCATTGTGTTGATGTGTCAGCATATAATATCTTTAGAACAAAATAATTTAATCCTAGGCCTTAATGAAGAAAACAAAGAAAAACAACTAGCTTTCATTAGCGATATTGAAAAAAAAAAAAAAAAAAAACCAATTGCCTTCCCACTTTACCTAAAATGCCAATCAATTAGGTATTACATGCATTTAAGAGTCTAACTCTGTTTGCTGTGTTGTTGTTGTTGTTGTTGTGGAGCTTAACGCCATTTTTCAGCACACGATATACATAGCGGCAGTATTAATGGTGGAGGAAGAAACCGGGAAATCCCCGGAAAGAACCACCGACCCACGAGAAGCTACTGGCAAGCTTTCTCACATATCCACATTCGCCGAATCTTAGACTCGAACCCACGCAGACAGAGGTGAGATAGCAGTGATCCGTAACGTAAGCACTTTAGACCACTCGGCCACTCGGGGCCCCTGTTTGCTGTGAAATTAATAATTAATATTTGAAAACAGAATGGAATAAA